>KZ808797.1:138738-160577 GCA_000696205.2 Oncopeltus fasciatus
AGTGTTTAGGTCAAAGTTTTATTTGAAATTAATTATAAATAAATGTTTATAGCAAGATTGTTTTTTAATTAAATAATTTATAATATGGAAACAAAATGAGACAAAAATTCACCTTATGAGGGATGAATTTAAAAAAAAAGAGAAAAGTCTTTTTGCCTTGCAAAATATCATTCGGATCTGTCTCTCTATCCTCAACCCGCTCCCTCTCAAATCGTTTTTAAAATTTATTATTATTTTCAATTCGCTAACCATAAAAATATTGAATCATTTTTGTGACACTTTCTTGAAAATTCCTGTAATTTTTATCCGAATTTCTTACCCTCATTAATAGTGTTCCGACAAGCTTCAAATATATTGAGGCTATACATATATTTAAAGGCGTTTTAGGTGTTGACAGTTTTTGAGCTTTGATAAGGTGAACTGAAAAATAGTTGTAATAGCTAGTGAGGCATGTGGGGGATGGGGCGGACGGGAGTTCTGCCTTTGGGTCGTGTCGGCTTGCGACGCCGGTTTTGACCTCTTCTATTACTGCCGACCTGGAGGGTTTGGACGGCCTGGTCCCACTGTGCACACCCTCGTTCACAGGCCAGGCATTTCACTAAAGACTTATCAAGATGGACTTGACATGAGCTGGAAGCCAATTACGAAGGTCAAATTCGGTGTCGCTGGTTGCCTCGTGCTGGGGCATGGCTCTCCTTTTGTGTCTTCTCCGTCATGGCTGCATCCCAATTGCTCGCGTTCTGGAATGTCGAGCTCCATCATGTTTTCTTGCTCTCTTCTTTCGCACTCTTTTCATCAATACCCCACATAAATGCCATTAATGACCCAAGTGGTTGACATTCCCCCCCCCCCCCAAAAAAAAAGGTGGACCGGTTATAATGAGTCTCGAATTCTAATGAATTTAAAAATAATTTCTCTTTTTAATGGCTGTAACATTTAGTATTTATTATTTTTTTAATTTAATTTTTTTTGTTGCCCTTGGGATAAATGAGGCCATGGAGTCAGTGTCACTTACCGCTTCTAATCATGCATGGTACAGATTAGGTTTTACAAATCGATAACAGACTGCCCAGGACGGGTCTCGGACCTACAAAGCCATCTAACATTCAGTTATACATGGTAAAACTGATCACCATTTAACTTAAAGATAAATAAAAATTGATCCGAACGTGATTTTTAAATCTAGCACTGTGAGTTAAATTTCTCGTCCTGTTCAATCGTTTATCAACAAATAAAAGCTTGCACAGTACCTGAGAATTGGGATGAATAGGGTGGTGTATGTAACCCCACTCTCAATAAGTGGCTGAATTATATGTGTGTGTGGTGTATAAATTTCATAGAAAAAAATTAATGCTTATCCTATTCCTTTATTTTATATTTATCGCTCTAAAAGCCAGAATTTAAAGTTTTCAAGGAATCTATCACAGAAAGAACTTCCATAGCTGCATTCCTTGAGAATTACCTAAAATATATTATTAGCAGCTAGATGAAGCACATAATTATTAAGGCTATAATCAATCAGATTATTCTCTGGAAATTGCCGAAACAGGTCTTAAACTTTGTCCATGAAATGCAGGGGTCTTAGGCAAATACATTTATCAGGCATTTAGAAGGATTTTACCTTTTGATCACAATTGCACGCTTAACGATTACTTCGTGGTCTATCGGGAGGATTCTCAGATATCAAATTTATCTTTGAATTATGTGAAAGCTAAACTATGTTTATCTTTGAAAGAAACCGAACTTTTATCTATATTCGTCTTAAATCTTTAGAACTTTCCAAGAAAATTTGTCCTTTATGTTTAAATGTACGATAGCGAATTTCCAACTCAAGTGCTTTTCTTCAGTATTTTTATATTATGATTGTATAAAGCTTTATAAAAATCGTACATTCGATCATGCTTATGAGTACTAAGCAAAAAAAAAAAAAAAAAAAAAATTATAAATCAAGAAGCAAAATAAATATATAAATCAGTTTTGCAGAAGCTGCAAAAGTGGAGTTAACAGGTTTCAGTTAAAGATGGAATTAGATTAGAGTAAATGACTAATTTTATTTCACTATATAAGGCAAAGACGTAATAAACTAGACGTTGATCGCCTTGATAGACACATATCTAGTGAGGACAATGTGTTTGAAAGATAATATCGTTTAGTCTCTCCAAGAAGGAAGATTGGATGAAGCGCTTTATCTCATTCTTAAATATAACTTTCCTGTAAAAATTTTAATCATAGCGCGGGGAGGTTTGTCTGTAATTTGATCTTGGGAGCGGAGGAATTAATAACTGATTTGTTGCAAAACATTTTTTTTTTTTTCTGCCTTCATCAGTGAATTTCTGACAAACCTCTTCGCCGGTCACCTAGTTACCTACATATTAATAATAATGTTTCAAAATCATATTTTACACCTATCGGGACTCGGGACCTATTCTGGTCAACTTTTGACATAAAATTAATAGCGATTAATCTAACGATTTCTCAATTTGATTTTCCTTTTTCTCCACCTACCTCTTATCATAATTCACTTCTATTCATCTACAAACTCAAGTTTTATGTAGAGAAATTAGAAAAGCCCTTCAGGAAGGAGCTGTGTAATTTAATCAGATTTCCTGTACTCCATTAAAGATGTATGTAAATAAGAATAAAAGACGAAATTTAATTTTTAAGCTGGAGAGAAAAATGAGCATTCAAGGTATGACCTCTAAGATTTACTCCAGACTAGCCAGGAAGGAAGCGCTTACTTATCGTAGTTACATTCGTAAATTGCCTCCATGATGTTTGATAATATATTTTATGTAATACATTTTATTATAATATATTATATGACCATTATCCATTTTGGTCTCCCGCTAAGCCCCTCCTCTATTTCCCTCATCCAATTTCAACCAAAAATAAATTCTTTCATTTTGGGTTTGCAATGAAAGGCTTAATCATCGAATTGTGTTTTCAAATTGTAAAAATAAAAGGGCCCTTCCAACACTTAAAGTCACAATCTTAAATATCTTTCCTAATATGCTTCTTTTTGAAAAATGTTACTCAGTAAAAAATCTAAAATTAAATTTTACACTTAATTTGCCTAAGCACGTACAAGTTAATATGTATATATACAGCCTCCTTCCTTTACTTTCCAAATAATCCAAATGAACGTCTCCTAACTCGTATTGAGCAGGTTATTTCTGATCTCCGTAGATTTACAGAGTCAAAAACAATACATTCACTGCTCCTGGATGCATCTCGTTCGATAACGTCTTGCATCCTGAACTTTTCTACAAAAAAAATTACTTAATACATATTTCCTTCTTATCTCATCATTATTGAAGGACAGGTTTTTTTTTACCGCAAGAGCAGGCTCAGAGCTATTTGATTTCGGCCTAGCCGCGTACCTCAAGGTTCAATATTGGCTCTTCTCTTTTTCATAATATTCACGATATCCCAACAGAACCTCTATCACTTATATATCAGTATCATTTGCAGCAGTCATATTATTGGATTTCCCACATGTAAGCATTACGCATACTGTAAGAACACTTCACAAAAATTGGGATATGGTATACTCTTTGAAAGATACAGCTTAACTACATGATATCACTTTCACAAAAAGAAAACAAACATGCTCACCAATTCATATTAACAGCGTACACATACCATGAGTCGCTGAAGTACGCTATCTTGTGATGAAACTTAATAGACGACTTACTTTGACTCACAGACACGGAATAATAAACAAACCATTCCACAACGAATCAGGACACCATGTTCACTCATAGACACCAAATAAAATCTAAGTATACTCAAATATTATTAATCTACTTTGGAGATACGGTATCCATGATTCATTTGAAATATTTAGCACATTTCTCATTTAGGCTGAAAAATAATTGTATTGGAATTCTATAGTAATTTAGTATAATAAATTTCGTTTAACTAGGAACGGACCTAAATTTATTTCTACCTTCATTCTTATCTCAAAATCTCTACACTCAAAAATAAAAAAATTGTGCAGCAATGAACTTCAGGCCATTTAAACACACTTATACAAAGCATTTCAAGAATATAATAAATTTTCCATAAAATCCTGCAGAAGGCTGAAAAAAATTGACTTGATGACCTATTTGAGGAAATCGCTTCATGTCTGGGAGGGGGGGGGGGGGCGTGGCTGGCATCGTTGGGTGCGTTTTTCCTAACAGATCCATCATGACTTCTTAAAAATACTATATTTTATCCAACCACCTGCTGATGTTACCATTTGGTAATGGGTTGGATAGAAATTTTTTTTTTTTTTTAATAAATCTTTATTTATTACATTCTGTTATATAACATCTTGTAATTTGATAGAAATATATGTAATAAATGAATACTATAAACTTGATTAACTACATTCAATCCAGTACTATGACTATAGAATGGTATAGTGTACTCGATTGAATTTTATTTAAATCTTTTACATTTTCGTAAGATTCTTGTTCCAGTTCAGCATTTCTTTAAATATAGTTTCTTCAAATTTATTTTTAAGTACTATAAGAGATTCTGTCTCTTTTATATAATAGTACAAGACATAAAAAATGAAGCAAGATAGACTTCAAATAAATGAATGGGGAATTCTTATTACGCGTCATATAAGTATTTCTTTCGTATGAGCATAAAAAGAATTTGATAAACTTTAATGGCCGTCAGATCAACGTAAAAACCAACTTCATTTAATAACGGCTGAAAAAAACCCCAAGGTATTGGCCTAAACGGGATGGTCCACTCGGGTTTTCCAAAAGCCAAGCGCTGCGGGTTTGAATCCCTCCCAGTGCAATAGAAATACGTAAGTCTCACCAATGGCGGGGGAGGGGGGAGGGTTAGAGCAGGGTAGAGATTTGTAGATAGATCCTTCCTCAATACACTTAAATGGTTGAACGGAATGTAAAAAAAAACAAAAAAAAAAACAACTATAACGTTTGATAAACATGAATCTTAATTGCCCGCCTTTGTAGTTAAGCAATAATGCTGGTAAAATTAGACAGGAGTTCGGCCAGGATCAGAAAAAAGAAATACTCCAAAATTATGGGTAATTATTTTATTATTGCCGACGTTTCGACTTAACTTTTAAGTCATCATCAGGGCTGAAATACAATACACGCTATTTATTACACTTATAAAATTATAGATTGAAATGAGCAGATAATCTATAATTTTATAGATTTTTTAAATAGACATCCATGGCTAATCTATAATTCTGTAAGTGTAATTGTGGTTATTGTATTTCAGCCTTGACGATCAATTACAAAATAAGTCCAAAAATTGGCAATAATAAAATAATTACCCAATAATTTTGGTGTATTTTTTTTTCAATCTGGCCCACCAACCAATCACCAACTATGTTAAAAAAAAATGAAAACATTTCTGGAATCGATTCCTTGGTTTATTGCCGGTGAAAATATTTTGAACTTGCTACTAGTTTAATTGCTTCTAAAGACACTAATATCAAGGGCATTTCATGAGGAAAGTACGGGTTAATTGAATGATATCCAATTATGATTTCTCTAGGCTCTTTACCTAGTTTAAAACATTAAAACGAACGCGTACTCAAAATTTTGCATATGTGAACACAGAAATATATGCATGAATTAATAAGAAATTTAGGTAGGAGTTTTTCTGTCCTGCATTTTAACAAAAAAATTCATTGGTTGTTTTTAGTGGTTAGTGTCTTGTGTAATAGGTTATGTTTGTTGAGGAGTTGAGTGACGGGTATTTGGTTTTGAAATATCGAAAGAAACCATCTACCTTCAATGATTAGTTGGTGTCCTTCTGGCTAGTGGTGTCCTCTGTGTTACATACCTACATGGTGATGATCTGATGTTGGTGCAGTTTTATAATGGAGGTATGACTGAAGAGGAGATCTGGGAGGCAATGTTTTGGCCCTGGAGTCAGGTGGGAGGTGCTGGCATTGTAGGTACTCGCCAGGTTGTGATTAAAGTTAAAATGGAGAGTCTTTGATCGTAGAGATTATTAGCAGAGAATTATATACAGTTCAAAGATTTTACATTTCTTTTGGTAATAAGGTTTTTATTAATACCTTATATTTTTTTTTTAAATTTACCATATAAACAATAATTAAATCTCATTATTATTACTGTAATTAACTAATGAGTTCGTTATACACAATAAAACTAAGTATTTATTTGTAGATTCAGAACCCAGTGTTTTTTCTTTAGTGATAGCCAGTCTCTCTGTCAAGCCCTTAGGTTCACGGAAGCTGGAGTTATCTACAGGTTGTTATCCCATTATAAACATCCATGGCTCAGGACAAGCTTTAGTTTATTACTACTCCACCTATTTCCAAGGTTTTTGAAAACAAATAGAATCTTGGAACGTATGTTTACGTCGAAAAACTTTGGCGTTGAAGTGTTTTCTTCAAAAGGAACAATGAGAATCAAATTTACTTTTTTTTCTTTCATTAAGTGTTAACCTCCCTTTCAATCACTTAGGTTCATGGAGGGAGGGGGTACCTATAGGTTGCCACTCCATTGTAACATCCATGGCTCAGGACAAGCTGTTATTTATCGATAATAGATTGTCCAGAGGGGGATTTGAGCTCGCAGCGACAGGATTGCGAGACCCAAACGAATCCCATGAGCTACCCTGACGCCCCTGAACCCAGGTTTCATTCTTAAGAATTGTATACCTTTCATTATACAATCAGGTGTGGTGAAGCGCACGATTACGACGGCACGCATCAGTCTCTCTTCACCCCAATGGCACTTCTTTAGGGGCAGCGTCTTGACCGGCTTTGGGGGGGCGGGTC
Organism: Oncopeltus fasciatus; assembly: GCA_000696205.2. NCBI lineage: Eukaryota > Metazoa > Arthropoda > Insecta > Hemiptera > Lygaeidae > Oncopeltus > Oncopeltus fasciatus. The sequence continues at coordinate 145,526 of KZ808797.1, forward strand.
TGAGAACCACCCTCCAGGGACGTGGGAGAGGGGGTCGGGCAGGGGTTGAGGAGGGGCCGGCCAGTAGCGGGTAGGGATCCGAACAGTCAGGTACACGGTGGAAGCTCGGGCACACACCTACGAAGCGACTGAGCCGCGACACTCTCACAATGGTCGTGAACGGAGGAGAGAAGGCAAGGGAAGCCGTACAGGCGGAGGTTGTCAAAAGTATGTATTCACTTGCAATACTTCTTAGCCTTGCAATCTGCTAAATATAATTTTATTTATTAAATTTTTAATAAAATAAAGATTATATTTTTGTACATGATAAATAATACAAATTTTATAAATAAANTACAAATTTTATAAATAAAGTCTTAAGTTGGTATATATTTAAATTTTAAAACTAAATCAATTTAAATTTCAATTAAATTCATATATTTTTTTTTATCGGTACTTCTATTCTAAAACAAACTTACTGAAATGTTCAATAATATTAAATTTTTACTGCTGATTTTTTTCCCCTAAATAATACAAGGTGATTTTTTTCTAACTACATTGCTAAAATTAATTTATGTAAATAGCTCCTTTTATTTATAAACTTATTATTTGTGTCAAATGGTAAAATTTCAGTTTTATTCATTCTTTAAAATAGTATTCACTGATTATAAACTACATTAAATTAAAATTTTCTCTCAATATTATATACCTTGAGAGAACTTAGAAGCTCATTAAAATTTTGAAATTCTTTTTGGCACTTTAAAAAATGTCTTAATTGGTACTTGGTTTAGATAAAATGGTATTTTATCAAATTATACATATTTTTATGTGAAGCCTATAAGCTTGTTTAATATTCTGTATTTGCTTCCTATTTTTTATTTTTAATAAATCTATTTATGGAGTGGTGTAATATATATGTATATTACATATTACACATACACACACGAAGAAAACTTAATACTCGCGACCAGGATGTATATAATAAATTAGAACAGGAGAAGCGTAATGAACACACACTCAAAAAAGAAAATTACTCAGTGTATTTTGACTGCTCGCCCACACATATATATAATACGCTTATATATGAGTATGTGCCTGTCTTGTTCCAACTTTACCATAAATATGTATGCTAAAAATTTATAACCTCTAATTGATATTATACGGTAAGGAAAATATGAAACGATAGGATGGATAAACCGTAACGATGAAAAACAGACAAAATAATAAAAAAGAAGAAAAGAAAAATATGATCGACATGTTCTATTTGTGGTTTCCTCTCAGATGTGAGGAGCTGTCCACTTTCACTGCGTGGTACTTTGTAGTAAGGGAAAGTATTGTGTATTGATAGTGGAGCAAAATGTCGGCTCACATACTTCACCCAATGATAAGCATTAAAAATTCCCCACTCCATAAAATAGCGAGGAAGGCGTCGATCAAGAAGGTGCTGACAGCGAATTCGATCAGGTCAATGGGGAGAAATGTCCACCAAACTTCTAACTTTGAAATGTTTTTACGGTAAGCAGCTTCCAGGATCTAGGAATAAGGGCTGGTACTCTGGCATTGCCAAGGGAAATGGAAGGCGCGCCCACAAAGCCGAGTCGCCAGCTTCTAATGTTGCAATGCTGTTATAAAGTGTGATGTACTTCTTGTACTCTGTACTTCTTCTATATCTATGTTTTTGCTATAGTTCTATTTCTCTCTTTATTTGTAGCGTCAGCTTATTAGGAAATATGCTGGCTAAGAATTTGAATTACTACTCACAAAAGTGCGCCGGAGTAGTTCTATAAAAGTTTGTCATAACTTACTCAGTCATGGAAATGTGAACTTCGGGCCAGGACGTCCTCGTCTTCATTATAGGCAGCCCTGAAGATGGCTTACAATGTAAGCCGTAACATTGGCAGATAATCTTTAAAAAAATACAATTTTGTTAAATTTGTATTTTTTTTATCTACCTCGCCCGAACCCCAACTAAAATAATCTAATAATAATATCTACGGACAAAAACTCACCATTTGAACTTAGGGCCAAAAGTTTTTTTTTTTTGAAAATATTTATTTATTTCTAAATAAGTGTTAGCCTCCCTTTCAATCACTTAAGGTCATGGAGGGAGGGACTATCTACAGGTTGTCCCCGTTCTAAACATCCTTGGCTCTGGGCAAGTAAGATTCAGAGGAAATATGGGAAAATATCAGAATTGTTATACATTCTAGTTATCTAGAATAGTATCATGTATTCACAAAATAGTTTACTTTAATCTACTTTTGAAAATACTATATTTTAGGATTTTCCTATGCCGGTCGGTAAGCTCTCAAAGAACTTGAATTACTAACTCAATTTCCTCTTGAAATTTTTATATTTTGAATGGCTAAGTAATGTTAAAATTTTAATTGATGTCAGTAACTAGGTTTTTATACCACAAAACTGTCATAAATTACATAAATATGAGTTATGAAGTTTATTGACAGGAATTGATAGTTGTTTTTCGCATAGCCAATCTCCAAAAAACTAAAAAGTGATAGTGACATTGGTCACCATACGTTTTCTGCTTGAAATCTTATGAGGACCCATCACCAGTACGATTTACCTATTTGTAGCATAAAACTATTATTAAAAAATATTATTCTTTCAGTCTTAATTTATCTCACCCAAATCCACTCTCTTGCTAACATACAAACACACCCACCCAAAAGTGCGCGCGCGGTTACAACAAATGCATGTACACGCACTCACGAATTCGCTCGTGTCAGACAGTGCTTTACGGGCCAAAGTTTTAATTTTTTCTGAATGAAATACAGTATTTAGCTAAATTAATAATTAATTTCAGTTAAACTCAAAACGAAAAGCTTAGTTTGTTATTGGACAAAGTTAGACAAATAGGAGTGGAATTCCCCTGGAATCTCAAATACGCTTAAAAACTTTTTTTTTTTCTATATAATGGGCGTATTTTTTAGTTTAAAGTAATGAAACCCAACACAGATTTTTTAAAATTGATAAATGAAATTATTTACACAGCTAAATTGAACTAATAGAAGCAAGAATTTACATGTCCCATAAATTTTCTACTTTGAGACATTGATGACGCAATGGGTTTTGTGTGTGTGTGTGTTTGAAATTTGACTCATCTTTTTTAAATGTAATTTGAAAACGAAGTTCGAAGGAATATAAGTGGGGGATTTCCTACAATGTTAGTTGTAAGTACAAATAGTTGTTTTCGATTGAGCGTCTGTAATATTTATGTTAGGGTGATGAAGCTCAGCATATTTCTTTAGTGATAAAAGATATATTTTAGGAGTTACGCAGATAAATTGAACAATTAAAAGGAGGCTATCCTGTGTCGTTAATTTTAATTTTACGGTCTATTACTTATTCGTTTTCTTATTTATATTTCTCTTATCGCCTAATAAGACGAATATGTAAGGAAATAGGAGTACGAAAAGTTTCATCCATTTAGCAGACAGAATATTTATTTTAGAGTAACACATTTGTTATGATAAAAGAAACATTTCAGGGGTTGCATAGCGAATTTAAAAAAAAATATTAGTAGCGTTTAACCTTAAAATCCAGCTCAGGTTAAACTTTTTTCGATAAATAAATGCTTTTCCTGAGCCATGGATGTTTAGAAGTTGAAAGAGAGGCTAACACTTTAAAAAAAAAATTAGGTTCTATTGAGTGTATGGCACGCAATGTTTTCATTAATTGATATGTGATCTATATATTAATGTATGATTTCCCATTGAGCAAGTTTATTAGCTGTAAAAAAAAACCTTTAATTTGATTTTTAAGAAGAGATATTAGTTTCTGCGAACTGACGCTATTCATAATAGATCGGTACCGTTATAGCGACTGTTATTTCTCCACCAACTGTTGGAGTTAAATCTATATAGCGTGTGGGTGCCAAAAATGACTTTCAGAGTACCAAGTGGGAGCATGGTCGGAGGCAGACTGCGCAGAGGGCGCAGTTGCAGAACAATAAGTTCGAGAGAATGAGGTGCGCCCGGAAGCGTTGGGCGGAGACTGGCTGTCCCCCCTGCCGAAGAGTTCTTTCATCAGTGGTTATTGTAAGCCTGTCTTTGTTCCAGCCGGCATCTTGGGCTGCTCTCCTCATTCCAGAAATCTCCTTTAGCGATCATATTCCTATCTTTGTGCGGTATAATGCACAGATCGCGGCTTAAGAACAGAAATCCTTTTTCTTGAGAGAGAGAGATCACAAGTTGCTAGGACGCAGTCGCACAGTGGTATATTGCACCACGATTCTCTGCAATGGCGTTTGCGATAAGCCAGAAAGCATTTGTATGTAATTTGTGTACTTCGAACGTATGGTCCTAAAGTTCTCATTCCTATTTGGTTTTATGAAATGGCTCCTTGGAATTTTTTCTCCCCCACGCACGTGCAGTGGCCGTACCACCACAAACCTCTCCTCCTAATTTCTGAGGGAGACTTTCACGATATTTTTAATATAGAAAAAATTGACCACGACGCCTTTTTAACAAGATGTAAAGAAGGTAATTGAATGCCGTAAAATATCAGTTGAAATGTCTGTCATTTCAGTTATAGTTTAGAAGCAGCTAAACAGCAAATATTTCTTCCTAAGATGATTTTAGTTGGGGTTCGGTCAAGGTAAATCCAAAAAATTCAAAGTTAAAAAAAATGTATTTTTTAATAAAGGATTATCTGCCAACGTTTCGGCGTACATTGTAAGCCATCTTAGTCATGGAAATGTGAACTTAGGGACAGGACTTCCTCTCTCATCTTCATGATAGCCCTGAAGATGGCTTACAATGTAAGCCGAAACGTTGGCAGATAATCCTTTATTAAAAAATACATTTTTTNTATTCTACTCTTTTATCTATTCATGAGTCAGAATTATTGGTTCTTCTTATCTAAGTAAGGGTTCCAATGATGGAGATTTGATCAGCCCTAATATAAGAGTTGTTGGGACGTTTAGAATATGTTTCAATGCTCTGTGAGAAGTGCTTTCATGTGTGACTAATTCCTCTTATGGGTTAGTGGACACCACAAATAAATTTCTTACTGATTTCGGTCTTAAATACCAAATGTAATTTTAAACGATCCACGCTCTTTACTTTATATCTGTACTAGTTTCCACTGGCTCAGTTTGCTTTCTAACATAGTTTGAGAATGTAACATGTGGGTGGATGTTTGAAAGGAATTACTTAAGTTTGGACAGCAGTGCCCCAAAATAAGACACTTATTCTTGCCAAAGTTCTCTAGAGAGAATCCCATTTGTCTGTCACTTGTTAAGTAAAATGATTGTTTGTTTCATCAAAGGCCAAGGCCTAGTAGGTATTTTTACTATGTCAGCTTGATCATTCTTTGACTCCTTTGAAATTAATGGATCATTTTTTATTTTAACATCTCTTGATGGATAAGACAAAAAACAAAACAAAAAAAAACACCTTTATTTTATATTAATTTATGGGTCAACTGGGCAAATTGAAATTTTAAAAGTTAAGAAAGTGCCATTGTTTTGATCTTCAGAGAGACTGTGAGTGAAAGCCTTTAAGCAATTATGATTCTTGCCTTTAACTATACAGGTTATGTTACTTGTTTGACTGAGCATAATAAATATTAAAGTAATTACTCAATACGAAATAAAAAAAGGCTTTTATTATAAGCTGAGATTTAAATATCTAAATTATTGTTATCTCCAGTTTCCAATGAACAGATGTATCCGGTTGGTGTTCAGTCATTTTCCAGTTTGTTGACATTTGCTCAATTCTAAACCTAATTGATTTTCCCAGTTTTTAATAATCAAAATCAAAAATATTGTTACATTTTCCAAATTATACTTTAATATTTTTTAAATACTAAAAATAATGGGGGGAGCTATAGGGATCATTGCGAGCTCCATATCCTCCATATCCATTCCTGTGTAATAGATTTTCAGCTTACTTCAAAGCTATTTAGAAAAAATGTAAGTTTTAAAACTGAGAAATTATTTAACTCTTTTTTTCTTTATGCGAAAGCTTGTAATACATTTATTAAGTATTATAAACTGAAACAGTCTCCCCATTTTATAGTTATAGTTATATCGATATAGCAGATAATGTATAGTCTATATATCAATATGGTTAATTAGCTTCAAAACTCTAAATCTTCAAAAATATCTAAAAGTTAAAGCATCTATCTATTTAATTAATAAATATTCTATGATATTTTTCCACATTATAAATATTGAATCATTTATCCTTCCATTTAATTTGCACTGTAATATTTTTTTTTTTTTATGAAGCTCAAGCATACATTTCATCAACTATATAATAATAATAAAATACTCTTTAATGAAATTTCCTTTTTACGGCAAAAATAAATTTAAATAAGTTTGATATTAAATAGTTAAATTTATCAATTTAAGACATACATATATTTGACATAAAGTTTAAAACAAGAAGGCGAAAAAAAAAATACTTATATTAGGAAGGTCTGTGCATATTTTCAAGTAATGTCCAATAATGTCTTTAATAAAAGATATAGAAATAGAAAAAAAAAATTCTTACTTAACAATGGGTCACTCTTAATTGCCTCATTGTTATGACTCTTACTTGGAACAAAATATAAAAAGAACAATAGAAGCGAAAATTGTTTCCGAGAGGCCATTCTTTATAAAAATGTAAAGGGCATTTTGTTTGGTTTCAGTTTTGTTTACTTCTTTGTTGTCAGCTGTGAGAGCTTATTACAAATAAATGTATTATGTATTTGTTTCTTTGTCGCTGTTTCCTTCGACGTAAAAGTATTCCATAACAAACGCTAAGGAGTAATTTGAAAAACGTGAAATCTTTAAATTTAAGTATTGCCGATGTTTTGGTACAATGTCTGATTACCATGAGATTCTCTGTTTTAAGCTGTGTTTTTTTTTTTCGGAAAACACTTTCATTAAATGATTAACAGCAGTAACGCGAAAAGGGTTCTATTAGCTTATATGTATTATTAATGAGACATTATTCCTATTATGTCATTTTGTATGTATGGTTGATGTGTTACTTCTGAATACCAAATATTAAGGGGCTCTAGGATTTGAAAAAGGAATTTAAGTTGCAGGTTTGAGTAGCCTCATTTCTCCTTCCTGTCAGCTCAGGGAGCTATTCATCGTCTTTCTCGGCTTGAAACATGAAATTATTCATAAACTTTTACAAAAGTCCATATTCAATGAAATATGAGAAATCTAGCTTCGTCGCCTCCTGCTTGACATATCTTTAAGGAAGAACAGCTTCTCGCGACAAGCAGTCGACTACGCGTTCTCTCGTCTTTATATGTAGCGACTAGCCGAATTGAGTATAAAAAGCGAATGGAGTACAAAAGAGGAGTACAAAGACGAATAGAAGAGCAGGGATAGAGGAGTAGAAAGACGATCAGAAATGTATCAAAATGTAAGGGCCGTGATTTGGGAATTAGACAAAGTACGAATCTTATGCGGATAGTTCCTATGCAGTTGACTCTGAAAACATCTTGCGTTTGAAAAATTGCTTAATGCCACTGTTGTTTGTGGCAATCAAAGTGTAAGCTGGACTTACTATGTTTGATGTTACACCTTTGTAGTTACCGCTGACCTCAGACTCGCAACCGCTAGGTCGCGGTCCCTAATTCGGTAACGCAACTAGCTCTTGGCCAGTTTGGTTTGGGCCAGGTTTGGAAACGTTTCTTTCATGAGGATATCATTGCACACCTACTTCAGGGCATAATTTCATATTTCGCAATGCCTCTTTATCTTAGACTGATTGGAGCAGTTCAATAAATAAAGAATTTTCTTAATTGTTTTTGTATTTAATTTGTTTCTGTAAAGATTTTGAAAACCCCAGAGTAGACATGTCCATATAAGGCCTTCGACGAGCGTCTCCTCAGTCTTCTGGTTGGGTTGTTAGGAAGGTAAGGAGTGGGCATGTTAGACCTGACTTTGCAAATTCGCTATGTTCGTGGAGCTTATCTTGAAAACGGTAATACATGAATTTTTTCTTTGTGTATTGTTGATATACTGAAGTGTGTTTTTCTTGTTAGGTTTGAAATTTAGGCGTTTAGGTGATTAGTCTTAATATTTGGAATTGTTGGATCATCATATGTTTGAGCTGTTCCGTTCATCTGCGCTCCGTACTGTCATATTGGTATTTTAAAATACCTGGGTATTTCTGTGTCATGTATCGGTTGGATTTGCAAGGGAGGAAAGTGTATGGTTCAGATGTTCAGATTTTTGTCTGAGATTTAGCTACTGTTATTTTGAACTGCTGAACATGTGGTTCGTCTCAGGTTTAATGTTATTTTGAGTGATCTATTTTTATTTTTCAGAGGTTATACAGAATGTAGGTATTAGTGGAGAATGGGTGATACTTGGATATGATTTTGAGGTGTTGCAAAGATTGAGGAGCTAGTTGTGAATGTAGGTGAGTTGAGGTGACGCATACGTAAATAGTGATGGAAATGTACCTGTTTTCAAGGAAAGTTCTCAGTAAGAGGTCGTACGTGCTGTGTGGAGGGAAAAATGATCATAGCAAAGGTCAGAGGCTTCACATGAAGATGAGTGCATGAAGAACTCCCCTCGTACTCCTACAGAAGTAGAGAAATCGAGAATATCTGGTAATTACTATCGTGAGTTGGACCAATTAGTGGGAATTTAGTGTGTATAGTGTGGCGTGTAAGTTTTTGTATAGTTGCTAGACGATGGAGACCTTTCGGGGTACAGCTTAGATCCTAATAGCCGATGCTTACTGCTGAAATCACCTCCTGCAATGAAGGTACCACCAAAACTTGGAAGAGGTTCTCAAAAGCCTTAGCTGTAACCGCGTGCCTTAAGGGGGAAAAAAAGGCGATAAATTGACATAAAGTCTTTGATAGACTGATGATATGTGCTGCTATTTATATGATAGGTACTGTAGAGCTTCATTTGTGAGTTAATCATAATAGTGGAACCCCCCTGACTTTTGTTGTCAGTTATGTGTAGTCAGGTATGAAAAGAATTCTTGACCTTGAGTTGATGTTTGTCTTCGTAATGAGTTCTCAGTTTTCTTTGTGTTATAATTAATTAGCCGATGGAGCCCACAGTGTTATTGTACCCAGGATTGTATATAAGTCGAGTATGCCAGTTGTTTCAATTCGGTCAAATGACCTATAGCGGCTGGAGGAGAGTGTCTTCTTCTCGGGTAGCTCTCTGAAGAGATCTATTATGCTCTCTGAAGATCTGGCAAGTTTTTTGCTGCAATTGGTCTTTCTGAAGAGTGTTGGGTACTGGGATGTTGTGCCTGATGGTCTCTGAAGGGTTCTGACGTATGCTGTAGTTCTACTATGTATTGTGATCTGTGTACGATTTTGTTTTCATATACGATTTGTTATTTCTGGCTGGTATAATCTGCTTTGTTTCAGGCTGCTGCTTTTTTTAAAGAAAGTAAATTAGTTTACTTTTAAATCTAAAGAACTCATAATTATTTACCATTAATTGGCATGAGTTAGATATTCTGCTTTCTTGATAAAGGGAACGAAGTCGATTTTCATCCTACAATAATCATACGGTGTGAGTCCCATAACCTATTAAAAATATAAGCTATATTGATAAACACTTCGTCCGGGATTGACCATGTAGAATAGTTACTTATCTTTTGCCAAGCTTTCCACATCCTACTTTCATCCCTGAAGAAGCCAAGACATGATATGCGAAAGCTCAGCACAAAGTAACTTATTCTACATGGTCAAGCCGGAAAAACTGTTTATAAATGCTCCTGGAGATCATGGAAGCCTACGTGAACAATATAAGCTATATATATATTTACTTATTTATTTATTGGTCCCCTTCTCCAAGCAGAGTTACGTTTCATTTATTTATTATTTATTTATTTTTGTATGTATATATAAGTATACATATACAAATATATAAGCAAAATATATACGTCAGAATAAATAAATGAAACGTCACCTTGCAAGAAGGGGACCCACCATTCATCCAACACCCAATAAATTTAGGCGTCAAAGCTCAAAAGGTCGTGAGGTCATCTTTGTACATAACCTGAATCAGCTTCCTATGCACACATACTCATTTATACATTTTTAGAGTTAAATTATTAATTTTTTGAAGAATAAAAAGGGTCGGAAATTCCTATACTCGATCAGAGCCCACTAGGTCGTTTTGTCGTCAGCATGACCACTATACACATTTTCTTTCCTTTCTAATAAGGAATGGTATCAATCTGAGACTGGCTGTTTCAAGGGGAAAACCTGGAAACTCACTGGGTCATAAAGAACCAGGAACTCAGATGACATTGAAAAATCAAGTAAATTTAACCCGCTCACGAAGGTAAGCAATGCGGACTTCAATAAAATAAAAGAGCACAGGATCTATCCCTCATCCACCTCAAATCCACATAGTAGGGAAGAAGACTAAAAACATCATTAATTGCTTACAACTGTTCCAATGCTCAACTCAAAAGGCAAAAAAGACACCTTTACTATCAAAACAACCAGTCAAAGAATAACCCAGAGAGTCCCATCACCTATCGACAATTTGTTTCTCTTCTCTATAAGATTCAATGTGGGAATTCCACGCTTTTCAACTCACAGAAAATAAATTCCCTCTAATCATCATGAGAAGGGTGCGCAAGACTACACCAGTAGAAGTAATACAGTAAGCTCATGCTAAAATACGTAATAAAGCAACCTTATTTGAGGAGATAGAAATCCTTATTTTTGGTCCCAATAGACTAAAACATTGTTAACAAAACAATATTTGATATTTCATTGATATTAGTATGACAATTCATACGAGGGTTAAAAAAGTTGAACTGAAAAATAAAATCAGATGACTCTGGGTACTCGATGTCAAGGCTTTGCCCACACAAAAGCTATCTTTGCGCGGTTTTCTTTGTGGAGGCCTGCAGGAATAAAAATAAACGTGATAAAACCAATTCATGACTCCTGTACGATTGTGAACTCAATACGGTGAGTCAAACCGGCAAATCGGTTCGACTTTTTTTTTAAATTTGAAAAAAAAGTGGAGTAGCTGGAAATACATCCTTAAGACCAGGATTCATTCTACCCCAACGCAAAACAACCTTTATTAGGTCAATCCTGGACGAAGTGTTTATCAATATAGCTTATATTTTTAATGGGTTATGGGACTCACACCGTATGATTATTGTAGGATGAAAATCGACTTCGTTCCCTTTACCAAGAAAGCAGAATATCTAACTCATGCCAATTAATGGTAAATAATTATGAGTTCTTTAGATTTAAAAGTAAACTAATTTACTTTCTTTCAATGGACGTGTACAATAAGATGCGTCAATTTTGAAAAATGCGAACGTAATAATCACTTCCTGTTCTTGTAGTGACTGATTTAGAACACCTGATCTCTATCCTGCCCTTCTGTCTCTCAATTCATGGCTCTTAGCGACCCTAAAATTGTGTAATAAATGACCTCATTTGTATCCTTATTTTCTAGGATAACCGATAAAGGAGTCTGCCCACGTGTTCCATTCATCCGAAAGAAGGACTAGTTAATGCCTGTGAGCCGAGGACTAGGTTTTTTGTCCAGGCCTAGCGGCAGGTACTATGCGTAGGACTGTCTTTTTTTCTTCCCCCCCCGGGACTGGCTGAGATACTTCCGAGAATGGGTCGGCACCTGCCTCTAAAGCACTTTTTAGTGCCTAGGCCTTTTGGTGGACCTCCTAGTGCCCTTAGTCCCCACTCCTATGGGTTCAATGGCTCAGTTGCTGATTTGAAGGGCCTGATATTTAAGGGATGTTTTAGCCATGGGGCTAAAGTTTTACCTGATTTCCCTAAGATCAAATTAAGCGATTCTCGTTATTATGGTGATCTTTAGTAGTTCAGTGATCTTAGATGGAAGTTATGAGGCATGAACCGTTCAAAGCTATATGTACGTCTTTCCCCCTCTTGCTGTAAAGATAAAAAAAAGATATATAGAGATATATAGATATAAAAAAGATAAATTATATAATTAAGCTATTTTTGATCCGTTAGATGATTTTGCTTATGCCTAAAATCGGATGAAGAAATGATGGTTGTAGAGAGAGGTCAACAAGAAAAATTATCAATCCCCTCGTTTTAGAAGTAATAATAAAAACAAATTTAAAAAAATAACAGGTGTATTTATAGTTGTTTTTTTTACATTTATATTCTATTAATGCTTTTAATTATCGCTTATTAAGGATAATATTTAAGAATGTGAGTTTGAGAGGATTTTTAAAATACAGATTTGTATCAGCATTCTTTGCAGCTTTTTTCATCATAAATTGTAATGAGACTTACCCCTTCTCATTCCATAGTGAAATAGGGGGTTAACTGATTACGACACTTTCCTTCACCCCTAAAATTGCATTTTGCAAATAATATTGTCACATTTTAAATATTGTTGTTTTTAAAATGTAAATTTATTATTTCTTAAGGATCCTAACCAAGTAGTTACACATAATACACATTTCACATCAACATCTATAAGATAAAATTGTGAAATATTCTTTAGGTTATACACTAACTGTTATTTTGTAGTTTTTCGAATTTTTAATTTAAAAAGAAAAACCGTAATTCTTTGAGAATTAATAATTATCCAAGGGCACAAATTAAAAACTTTGTCACAGAGGGACTGCGTGAATTAAGTAAATTCCTCAGCATCTTAGTGTAGAATATTTGTTTTCCATGACACATGAAAGTATATTCTAACCATCAAATATTGCTACTGCAGAAAACTTTTATTTCACGGTCTTGAAATATTATATAATCCCTCCTTCCCTCCCTTGTTTCCCCATTCCCATTTTGCTCCATAACGACCGAAGCCTCCCATTTAGAATATATGAGCGACGCGCTAAATTTTATAGTTAAAAATAACTAATTCCGGCTTCTAGGCCATAAAATTAAATTTTCCAAATGGAGAGTTTTTTTGACTGTTGATAGATATTATTATTAGATTTTTTTATGGGGGAGGGGGGTTTCGGTCAAGGTACAATTTTTAAATTGTATTTTTTTGGATCTTCCTTGACCAAACCCCCCCAAAAACGTCTAATAATTAAATTTACCGTTCAGGTAAACTGACATATATAATTGTTTTATTTGACTATATAACTTCAAAGATATGTTTGTTGAATTTCATTAACCTAAACTGATTAACTTTAAATGGAGAGTTTTTTTACCGTAGATATTATTATTAGATGATTTTAGTTGGGGTTTGGTCGAGGTAGATCCAAAAAAAAAATGCAAATTAGTTTTTTAAAATACACTTTTGTTAATAAAATTTGTATTTCTTTTTTTTGGATCTACCTCGACCGAACCCCAACTAAAATCATCTAATAATAATATCTAACATCGAAAAAATGTTTTTTTTTGTTGTTTTTTTTACTCACACTTGCCATTTCAAGTTATCCCCACTTTTACAAGTCTGATTTGATAAATTATGAACTTTTCCTTTCCTTTTGCATTTAAAAAAATGCATGCCGTGTTTAAATATTTAAAGTGAAAACTATCACCTTTAGAGCTTTGAGGGTCACAGAAATTTTTCGAAAGTACGTTTACGAAAGTTTCTTGAAGAGTTGTGCGAGCACCCTCTTTATGAAACAAATAAATTAAATTCATTATTTAAGCTGTCTTTATATAATTAAGTTAAGCTCATTAATTATTAGAATCGAAACAGGAAAGTGGATTTTACCCTGAATGACCTTATAGAAAAATTATTAATATCTTCGTTTTTGTAAGTTTATGCACTATATTTTAAATGTTTGCATACAGATAGATTTAGGAGAATATAAAAGAATGAATTTAAGTTGTGACTCCTCCCCCACTTTCACCCGGTTGACTTAAAAGATAACTTATTTTGTAGTTTCTCTTCCCTGGCAATCTCTTCTTGCAAGATAAAAGTAATTTCTCTTTCTCTTCTATTTAAGAAAACGTAGCTTACTTTACGCAGCTCCTTTGTGACAGACTTCCTCGTTCAATTCCTTTATCAATACTAACGTAGGTCCAGCGTATGATATGTTATTTTTTAGCTGACAGCTCTTAAGAAAATTAGCAAATTCCCTCAAGGAGAATTATTACCTCACAGCTCTCAAAAATTTCCCTCGAAGAGGATTATTACCTCTGCTGTTCATGATATACCAAAAAATTAACTGAAGTCATTTTAAAATAGTTTTTTTTTTTTTTATCATTCGTGATGCTAAGCTAAAGCGTAAGCAAGATGATAAAGATATTATATTCTTACTTTTATAGCTAGAAACTAATTAATGGAAAACAGATTTTAAGAAAGAGAGAACTAGAGGTGTTTATCAGGGTCCACCCATCGGTCTAGAGCCAGCCTTCACGATATAACTCTTCCACTTTTCGACTTTACCTACCATTCATTCTTATCCCATGTCTACCTTTAACGAAACGTGGGAAATCTGCTTAGGTGCAGAATGTCTAACTCAATCACTCAATCCTAGTTCGGTGCCAATGAACTGCCAGGAGTTGCCTAAGTGAATGAGATGACTTCACCCTTATTCGAGACTAGGGTAAGCGCCTTAAGGTCGGGCGGTGATTTGTCTCTATTAGATGTTAAAACTGCTTCCGAAAAAGCAAGTCTATTTCGGAAATCTGACCTCTTTCACTGATCTAGGATTTGAAAGTCAGCTTCGCCAGGTTTCCCTCAAGGAATTCCAGCTATTCGAGTTTACGCCACGACACGAATGTTGAAACATTTCAGCGATCCTAATTAAGGGTAATTAAAATGATATAATATAATGATATATATATATATACACGTATACATCAACTTTTACATATACATCTGTATTCTAGCTATAGAAAATAAAAAGTCCGTACCAATATCACATATGTGTAATGTCATATGTGTAACTTTCTACACATTTCTTATGGTTTTCCTTAGCATTTCATGACACATTACTTTTATTTACGTCAGTTGGATCAACATTGACCGAACCCCAACAAATTCTCTGGTAATAATCTCCGCGATCAATAACTTTCCATTTGAATGTAAATAATATATTTTTTGTTTCTCTTATGTTTTCTCACGACATTATATTTCAACAGCCCTGTAAATGGCTTACAATGTAAGCCGAAATGTGGTCTGATA
>KZ808798.1:35792-51496 GCA_000696205.2 Oncopeltus fasciatus
TATCTCACTCTATTCCCTCTTCATTAGCGAGAGCCTAACTTACGAGAAAGACGAGAAATTCGTCTTAAACTCGAAGTAGCTGACATTGTCATGCATTTTTACGGCTCTCGTCATTTACTATATTAAATTTTAATTTTTAAATATTTTATTTAGGTTGTGGTTTTTTTTCCTGGCGAGGACGGATAGATTTTTTTATTCTGTTCCCTCTCATGAATTATTTATTGGTACATATAAATAATTATATCTATTCATTTATATGTTGTTTTATTTCTTCAGCTATTCAGGTGTTAAGATTTTAATTTTATATTTGCAACAAATGGTATATTTTAATGCAAATTTTTCTTGGTTAATTTAAAGAAGAGAAAATATTCTTTAAGGAATTATTCCACCAATGGCGCCGCTAATACCAGGGGGATCTGTTTGGGACTCGGGTTCGAGTACCGCCCTGGACAATCTATTCAAGAGAAATAAAATGCTTTATAAATTCTTGTCTTGTGCCTTTACTGTCTAGAATAGGGTGGCTAACAGTGGATTGTATCCCTAAGCGGTTGATAGAGAGGAAAAAAAAAAAGTCTGGTAGAGATGTATTTCCAGAACACAGCTAACTGCTGTTTACTTTAATATTCAAAGCTTTTGCATCATACGCTACGATATACACTGACAACAATTAATTAATGCACTAATTAATTGGTAAGGGTATTTCTGAGGCAATTAATTTTGTAATTAACAACGCTCTTCTCGGAATTTCTATTAAAGCTTAGGGTAAGATACTCCAATTTTTTTTTTTTTTTTTACATTTTTATTTTCGCATTTTGCGGATTCAGTTTATATTTGCTCTAAAAAAAAAACAAAACATGGGAACAGAATGAGTCATATTTACTTTACCATAGTATCTTGAAAAAAATTTTTTTTGGCTTTGCAATATGTATGTACTGAGTAGCTTAGTTGGCCTAATCTGTGTTAAGTTTAATTACTCTAAACTGATTATGACGCCCACTACACTAAATAATAGCATGCAAATTATATAAATTCAAAACAGGGTTTACACAAAAATATGCTCTTTCAGCTTATTTTTTTAATCAGCCAGGGTTTATACATAATATTCAAGATTAGATGGATCAAAATACGTACAATTAGAGCAGACAGAAGGACTTTCCATATTTAAATAAAAAATCGTGTTGCAAACGGTTCGTATTGAATCATAGTGTTAGGTTTAAACAATAGTTAATTATTAGGTTATAGGTATAGTTAATTATTATTATTATTAGGTTATGTATTAGAGCCTTTTTTGTCATTAATTGTATTTTACAAAAAGCATACAAATATAACTGCCTATTTTTGAAATGAAGCTTATCTATTCAATTTTCCAGCTTCAAAATAATGTTTTGGGTCGCTGGCTTAGCCGAAGGGCTCCATTTGTGACGACGGGTTACAGTGCATGAAGCATATCTGTACCTCCAAACAAAAGCATCTTAGGCAGTTTAGTATTTTATTATATTTTATCTAGGAAAGAAATACAATATAAAGATAAGTATGAATATACTTCTAGACATTTTAGAACTTAACGGCTTCGCGTGTTACACCAGCTAGAAAAACTACTCTATTTTTCGTGGCGTGCAAAGCAAGTCTTTCTATGGGAAGAAAACTAATCACTTAAGAAGTGGGAATATCTAGGGTAAGAAGAAAAGAAAGCACCGGGAAGTCTAGTAAAAGAACAGCAAGTATTGTAAAAAGCGTGGTAAATAGCTGGCTAGTAATTACGCAAGAGATTATAACTAAATATATAATATATCTAGCTCTTACGTAATTAAAATGTGAATTAAATATGAAATAAGAAACTTTAATTAAAAATGAATCAAATAAATAACTTTAAACAACCTGATACTTGAGATTTGACTTAAGTGTTGGTACAAGCTGTCTAAAATACTCCAACTGAACCTTCTTAAAATATAAACATATATTTATGTGTTACACAAGAGCTGCATAAACTAAGCAGATTCCCCGAGATTAACAAAAATAATTACAATTAAGTATGTCTAATAATTTTATTTTAAAAAGATAAACACTTAATATAATAATAAGTTATAGTCTTATTTAAGTTACTAAGGATACCTCTAGACCGGTAAAGAAAAGAGATTGAAGAGGAGGGCTCACTCCTAGTTATAGGCACAAATATCTACCATATTATGCTATTCTCATTAAATTATTATGTAATTATATTTTATTAATATAATGATGTATCATTTTTTCATAGCACTAATAATAAGGTAGAACTAACGAATTTTTTATTAGTTCTTACCTTTCTCCCACCTTCCTCCTATATAATTTTAGCTGTTAAAAAACTCATCTAACGGCTTGAGTTATGATACTTGAAGACTCAACATGGTATTATTAGTTCCAAATAGAGAATTTAGAATTGTAATGGGCCAATAATATATAAATTGAAGTTAATTTATGGATGGACATAATTATATGGACCTAGATGAATCTAAGAACTGTTTCTACTAAGAAACTACTCAAATTTGATTTCCTCTTCTAAGTCATGAGGAAGCAGATGGCCACTTTCAATTGGCCCCTTTCTGTACGGGTCTGGTACCTGTCTCCTCTCATTACCTGTTTCCTCGGTCTTCAACAAAATGCTAAAAAGAATAGTGCCTGTCCTTAAGTTCAGAAAATATGACTAATTATAAAAAGTAAAAAAAATAATTACTTGACAACCGCCCACTTTATACCCCTGGAACGAAACTAAGATCTAGGGTAAACGGGTCTCCTACTTGTGGAATGCAAGGAGGTTATGAAAAGAAAAAAATTAAACCATGTCATAGGAGAGTAGTTTGGATAAAAATGATAAAATTTCTACCTGATTATAAAATGATAATTTGCTTAAAAGGAATTGTGAAAATGTCTTCCATGGGGAAGTTTGAACATAACTTCTAAAGACATTATTCAAAACAAGTCAGGTTTTAGTACTTTTTAATTATTTTGTTTTCTTTTTCACTTTCGGTTAAGCATTAGACTCCATTAGGCAAAGAAATAAATTAATTTTTCATCATTTCAGTGCTTTTAAAAAATTCTAATCGTTGAACTTTAAATATTGTTCATCTAAAACTTCAGCACCATATAATATTTTATTCTGTTCAAGGATTAAGAGTCGGTCTGTAGCTTGAAATAGAGTTTTCTCCAGTCTGATTGCCAGAATAAATAGTAATGTTTGTTATATAGTTGTATTAGTAGTCACTATCAAAGGATTGACTTGTTGAATTCATTCAACTGACTATTTGAGGATTTAAATTTTTATCGTTCATAACCAAAATGCTAAATCAGCATAATGGTATAAAAAGATATACAGATATCCCATTGGTGGGATATAGATGTACTTGAATACAATTGCTGGACAAAATGACATAAAACAATTTTTATAAAATGAAATTATTCGATTATGCCAACTATAACGAATATGACTTTCTCTGTTCATTCTCCACATCAACACCTGTACATGATTCGACTTTAACCAATTCCATTAGCAACACAATGTCGATCGCAAGGTTCTTAAGAGACTAATGCACATAAGATTTTGATTTTGCCCCGTTTTAAGTATCTACTAAATAGGATTTTGTCAAATTTTTAGAAACATTTTGACCAAAGCTCTATTAACGCAATGTCAAAATGTATAATTTCTATAGCCACCCAAATTCTACAAATCTATTTTTTTCTAATCTATTCTAATTTAAAAAAAACAAAACTTTATTAGTAATTACATTCAACACATTTTGTGCAATTTGTAATGTGCTGGTTAATAGTAATGATAATAATATTTACAATATAAGTTAATATAAAAAAATATACTTAAAAAAAAAAAGAACTTGGCGTGTACTTCGCTTGATGGAGAACCTGCCCAATGACAGAATTCCTAACTCTCTATTTACAATACATAGATTTTTTTTTCCCATACTATTATTATGAAGGGTTAGCAATGAAGAGGTCTCGTATCCATTTCCTACTCAGGCGACATGGTGGGTTATCAGGATGGGTAATACTGGATAGTTTGGGATAAAGGATTAGGATACATTGCAATGTTAGAGTGGAATTCATTAAAACATGTTGTAATGACATCTTTAACAAAAGGGATTTCAAGGTCATTGAGGAGTAAGAAGTTTGCGACGTAATAGGGTGTATCAACTGAGGATTTTGGATATCGGCAGTGTACAGGATGCAAAGGATGGGCTGACCACACTACCTTGTGGAACCCCCGCCTCCACAGTGTTTAAATGATTGGGATTTAGAGGTTGGATGCTATCCAGCATGACTGTTGAATAGCAGAGGTGAAGGATTGTACAGCATCATCAAGGTCTTGCAAGGATTTTGAGGAAACTCTGAGGTCTACAGCGTCTTCTAGGAGGGATTTGAACTAATCCCAATTTTAAGGACACTAGAAACCGAAAACATGCATGCCTTTAGTCTGGCTACACTGTATGAGTGAGTGAGTGAGAGAGAGAGAGAGAGAGAAAGAGCATGCTCACGCATTTGCATGCATGTGTGTGTGTATATAATTACAATTTTCAATGAACCATATTTTTTTGTTTTTTTAAAAGTAGTATCCATGATCTGAAGAAATTTAAAAAAAAAATGTACCCATGTACCAGCTTAATTTCCATAAGAATAAAAACATATTAAGGGGACAGATTATAGTTAAAATATCCTTAAAAAATTTAAATTTGATCATATTTACTATAAATCAAATAACATATTAAATTAAACTACAACAAATTCTTCTGGGAAATATTAAATAAATGTCAGTTAAGCACAAAAAAATTTTAGATGTTCAGGAGAGTAAAACAGTAATTCTTACTTTAAGTCTTGCTTTAACATAATCTCGAAGTTGATCTCTTTCAACAGGCACATAATCTTTAGAGAGCCAATTTGAATAAAGAATTGGCCTTCCCAGTGCTTCTTCTTTGTCTACAGATGGGAAGTGTTTCAAAGCCACTTTATCAANCAAGTTATTTTAAACTAAATGGGACGGGGGGGTGATGGTTGGTGATTTAATTAGCTTACACGGTATTAAATTTCACTTGATATTTATTTCTATTTATTGGTGGATGCAGCTGTTAAATACTCACATACTACTTATTTTTTCTTTCTGTAAGCTGGTAAAACTCTGACTCCAGTTTTACGCTTTAAACAAGGGGAAATGCCAAGGTTACTTTTATTTCGTAGATCTTATTTTTCCCCCCAACTATTAGAAATTAATACTGTGGAAGCAGACAAAAAAGTGAAACCAATTAATTTTTTTTAACGAAAAAAAAAAGTTTGTATCTTTTTTATTTTTTTTATTTTTGCTGTGTTAGCCTCCCTTGCAACCACTTAAGGTCATTGGAGGGAGGGGCTATCAACAGGTTGCCACCCCTTTTTAAACACCCATGGCTAAGGACAAGCTTCTATATTATAAATAAAAGATTGACCTGGGCGGGATTTGAGCCCGCGGCGTCAGGATTGCGAGACCCATACGGATCCCCTGAGCTAGCCTGGCGCCCCAACGTTGTATCTAAATAAAGCTACTATAATAATTTTTTTCACTCTTAATTATAAAGAACTTACGTTCTGTAATTGTCTTTTTATTTTTTATTTAATTAATAAATATAAAAATAAATAAACGCCTCTATACAGAGAGAAAGGGGCCAATGTCCCCAAATAAGTTTAGACATTAAGGCCCAGGAGGTCACGAGGTCATCTCTGTTTAAGTCGCCGGGGAGTTATGTAAGGATTGAATTCCAACGATAGGGATTGGGCATATGGATTAAGATGAAATTGGAGTTTACTATGGAAGAGCGTAAAGTGGTTGGAGATTAAAATTTGGACGAAAGAATATTTTGATTAGAGGCGAAGTTATTGTGATATTATATCTCACGTGGATATTTTTAAATTTAATTCGTAATTAAACCTCTTGTTGAAAATCATTGTGAGCACGGTGGCATTGGACTCCACATTTTGTTCAGGTTCAGTACTCACTGAGTACATATGCAATGACCAAAATAATTCCTGGTGCTGGTTACCATTCTTTTTCGAATGGAAGAAGAAATTTTTCAAATGCCCTGCCTTTTACCAGAGTAAATAACTTTGTTTTCTTAAAGACAATGTACTAAAAAAAAAAGGTAGAAAATCAGTCGAGTCCTTGCTAGCGTAAAAAGAAAAGTATTAGCGATTGTTGTTTATTTAAGATACTTAACATATTCTTTACGACTAAAACTCATAGAAATATTGCTATATCTTAGAAAGCCAATTTTCTTATAAATTTTAAATAGTGTCTGTCATTTTAAAATATTTTGACTGATTTAAATATCTAGAGGCTGATTTATAAAGCTTTGAAGACAACAAATTATAACATCAGCGTGATAAATCTCCATATATCACGCGCCATTTTCCAGTTGTTTTCATAGTCAGCTACATAGCTCTATCTCTTCTGACTAAGCTGCTCGGGGTCTTATCTGGCTATTACGATATCTTCAAGTTATTTTGAAGCCAGAATAGTGAAATATATTATACTCTAGAATTTCAAAAACCCTATTTTTTTTTTATAGGAAAAAGCTCCCATCTGAATTTTAGGAGAAAAATGCCCCTCTGTAGTTGAAACATTGGTTTGAGAACGAAAAATTGGGTTGCTCTCTGTAGATAACTCCTTTATATATGGCCTAAAGCGAATGAAATTACATAAATATTTTTATACTCATCAGCCTGAACACATTAGACATGTAACTAAAACAATAAAAATTGAATTGTTTTTCAAAGCCTAAATATTAGATAAATAATCATTTAATGATGGCAAAATGAATTGATTCAACTTCAAACTTCCGGGAAAATATAATAAATGAGATAATATTTTTTTTTGCGATACTTTATCCCATATAAATTTTAAACAATTAAATGCAAGGAAATAGAAAAAAAAAAATCAATTGTCACAGCCAGGGCCTGGCTGAGACAGTTGAATTTTTTTTTTTCTATTCCCTTGCATTTAATTGTTTAATACATGAGAGTCTGACTTTTTTTTTTTTATAAAAAGTTTTCTGTGGTTAAAAGGGTTTTGATTTTTTTTTTCTTTTCGAGAAAATTATTTTAGCAAAAAAGAATCATTCGTTTCCCACGTAATTTTAGCTTCCCCGTTATTGATTTTATAGACTTAAATACATAGGATTCTTTCAATAATTACACACAGAAATAGGTTTTGTTCAATAATTAAAGCATTATTTTTAACCGGTTAGGAGGGGATTCTAAACAGATATAAAAGCAAGACCCATGAGGGTTTAGGATTGGATTGCTACATGTGGATAACCCTTTCGTCCATGGGGCTAAGTGCTTGAAAGAGAGGTTAAATTACAATGGGGACACATTTTTTGTTGAGTTAGATCTGACACTGTTTTTTCACTAATTCTTGACGTCTGATTCGGAAAATAACCTCAGATTTTGTCTATCACCTCAACTTTTTAAACTACAGTATATCCTCAGAAATCATAAAAATCATGCATTTAAAAGAACATTAAGTAAAAACGTACCAAATATACAGTTTACAAAACATTTAAGGTAAGTTAAATCGAGTTCATACATATAGAATTGTTTAATTAATGAACCTAAAAATTTAGATAAAAATTTGCGTTTGTAGCTTTTCCTGGAGTGTTTAGTATGTGTGATGCTCCAGCAATAGTCAGCCATCATACGTACGTCCCATCTACCTTGATACCTTGCTTCTAAGACCCTCATCGTTGGATTTTCATCTGCACCATATATACGGATATTATTACAGTCCCCTTCTTCCAAAGATAAAAATTCATTGAAAACTGGCACGGGGACTTGGCTGAATGCGGTACTGGGCGTATAGCTGACGGTAAACTCTATTTTACATTTGTTTTTCTTGTCATATCCCGATGTTTTCACTATACAAAAGTAACAATCACTTGAATGATCTTTGGGCTCATTGTTGACTCTCGTGGAGGATTTTAACAGGGTTTGATCAATAAGCTATTGCATTAATAGCACATAAATGAGACCAATAATTTCAATGAATAACTACGTTCCGGCCTCAACTCCAAACCGTCTTTAGGGCTGTTAAAAAACATGCATAATAATAAATGAAAAATCAATTTTAAAAAAATAAAAAGAGGGAGAAAAATTTAAAGTGGTGTCATGTAAATTTTGTTTTAAACTAAACAGAAATTTACATAATACCACTTAACAGTTATTTTCTTAGCTCATCAACTGGCCATGCATATTCCTGACTTCCCAAATCCCGTCAAAGACATGAAAAGTTCTGTCTTCCAGTGGATAATCCTAGAGCTTTTCTTGCCCTTTTCTCTCTAGCATCACCTTTGTTATTTACTAGATTTACCTGAACTAACACATTTTCCTTGTTTCTACACCAGCAACTGTTTAGTCATTTGTTATCTCTCAAATAATTGTTACTTGTAGCTTCGAATTTACGTTTTCTTTTGGTAGAGTAATTTTTTCTATAAACCTCTATCTTCAAGTACACTTTTCAAAGTTATCCACATTTTATTTATTTTTAAAACAAATAAATTCTGTTTTATTTTATCTTCCCTTATCGTATTTTTTGTTTTGTTTTTGTTACAACTGCTTTTTATATGTGGTACTTTGTTCAGCGTCAATATAAACAAGTTGGTCTGACTAACATGTTTTTATTGTAATGCCCCATTTGAGAAGATATATATTTTTTAATATTTGGGCTATAGTTAGCCTAGAGTTGGATTACACTGTTTTGTTTAATACTTGTGAAGAATACACTTTCCTTTCTCGATTAAGCCCTTCAGCTTCCTTTGTCCTCCGAACAAAACCTTAGCTCTTCCTCATTTTGTTTTTATCCTTGGAACGCATTCCTGTACGCCGACCCAGACCTCATGTGACCTCTAACTTGAGTGTCCTTCCAGATGATGTCGTCCCACTTGATCCATAGTTAGCCTTCTTTACTGTCTTGCGTCAGACAATCAGATCGGTCCTGTTTTTCAGGGGCTTTGCTTTAGCGGCTTATCTACTCTTCGAATAATTGGAAGGAATCACACTCTTGCTTCTTGGTAAGTTTATTGAAGTTATACTTTGTAAAAAAAAAAAAAAAAGAATGTCTGTTGAGATTTAGAGAAGGGCATAGTCTGAGTGGTTTAGCGGTCTTTGTCGGATGTGTTTCCTCAACTAAAGTTTAATATTTAATTATAGTCTTTCTTAGTTTTGTTTAAAGAATGTATGGTAAAGTTCATATGACTTGATCCACCACTGTGGTCAAGAACTATTAATCCAAACATAGAATGTTTCGTCATTTTTCTATATACTTGAGTCTTTATATTATTTCTTATGTAATATATAATATAAGAAACGCACTTAAAAACATAAAACACTTAATAGTAGACAAGGTGGTGATGAAGAGCCTGACTTAGACTTCACAAATCGAGTAATATCTAGTAATAGTGCACATACACAACAATAAAAAAAATCTCAATTCGAGCAGAAATTTATAGATTTATAGATTTTAAATCATTTAAGAAAACCTAAGTCATTTATTTGCCTAGGATTATTAGTTAATGATTTACATCATGCTTCAGTGTAAAGTATTACAAAAAAAAACGGCACTTTAGATTTTAAGAAATTAACAATTAAAGCAACAAAAAAAACATGTTCAATGTAAAAAAAACAACAAAAAAACAAATTTAAAGTGAACTTTACACTTTTAGCGTAGGGGGAGGGAATTTAAACGTTCTTCAGATCTAGATAAGTTTAGTGACTTCGGCAGAGCATGCGCGTGGCTGAGGGTGAAGTCTCTCTCCTGTGTCCGACCGACTCACAACCGGCTTAACCTTCCTCAGCGTCAGTCTTCCTTCCGTACCTCCNTCTTTCATAAGTACTTTCGCCACCCTTAGTTAATAACTTTATTATTTTTAGAAATAACGAACTTAGTGTTTTTAAACTCAACATCTGTACATTGCTCATTTTTAAACATTTAAGTCGTATTAAATTAAAACAATTATGATTAACATATTTAAACATCAGTCTGACCCATTCACAAGATTTTTTTGACAAGATAGCCACTTATTTTGAATCTGTGATTGTGTTTTCTCGCCCTTTGTTTATGAAAAAATAATCTTAAATCTTTGTTCTTGTTCAAATGTTTTTAAGGATTGAGTTGTATTTAGTATTCATTACTAATTACTTAATGAATTAATAAGTAATTTTGGGCCAATATTTAATGTAATTCCAGTTGTATTTGTTGATGGAAGAAAATTATTAGTGAACTTAATAATTTTCATTTCTTCAATTTAAAAAAAAAAAAAAATCTCTTTGAAGAGAGTTTTCTCTCCATTTTTTACTAAATAAATTTAATAAAAAATTACAAGAAATATGGTGAAAACTGTAATTCAACTGTCATCTGGATCAAATGTTTTTGACCGAAAAGTTCAAGGTCATTTGATCCAGGTGGTAAGACGTCCCCTCTCGTCCACTATAATCATAAAGATGATAGCCCTGAAGATGACTTACAATGTGAGCCGAAACCACGGCAGATAATAAAAATACACTTTTTTAAAATTTTATTTTTTGGGATCAACCTTGACCAAACTCCAAATTTTCTACCTGTTAAATAAGATAATTTATGTAAACAGGTTCTTAATTATGACATGTAAAAATTACAATTTTGGCAGATTTCAGTCCCTGCTAGGGACGCTCATGTTGGTTCTTTGACGCGACTATTGATAGTTTATTTTTGTCTGTAGTCAGATGATGGGAAATAGTTTTTAGCAGGAACACATTTTAAGATGGATTAAATATATAATTAAAACTCCTAATATTGTTTGCTGATTGCCATTTTACTAAGAAAATACATTTGTCCTACTGAGCTTATATACAATGAATAAAATTAACTAATGATCATTATAGAAATATTTAACATTCAATTGCTTGTGTCTTGGACAAACGATTACTTATAGGTGTATATGATCATTTTTAGTTAACCATTATTACATTTGTGATTTTTAACATTTTAAATGGAGAGTTTTTTTTTTACCGTAGAGATAATTAGTAGAGAATTTGTTGGGTTCAGTCAAGGTTGATAAAAAGAATATAATTTAAAAAAAATCCATTAGCCACTGAACCTCCTCCACCCCATCGTTTCCAATATAAACTATCCTTCCTCCAAACTCAACAAATTCCTCCTTCCATCCCTCCTGATTCTAAACCAATAAAACCAATACGACATAAAATAATCCTTTTACCTCAAAACACAACTTGAATCCCTACTTATCCCAGAAGGTTACATTCTACGCTCTCTAGACGCCGAATCTCTCTTGACTTACATAGTCACAGACAAAGCCCTCAAAATTGTTGCCAAATACTGGACTACGATCGAAGACCAGACCACTCTTACCCGGACCACTTACCTCCCTTTCCCTATGTTGTACGTCCGGCTACCTACTGTACCAAGGTAATAACTGCAACCAGATTAACTGTCTGACTTTGGGAAATAACCTTGTTCCCGATATTTCCAGTATTACCCTCAATGACCTCCTCGACTCCATACTTCCCACCCTTTTAACATCTTGTTCCTCAGAAAATATGTTAATGACCTGTTCCTCATTCTTAATTCAGAAAAAGTCCCCTAAATCCTTACTGAATTCAACTCCTATCACCTCCGCGTAAAATTTAGCATAGAAGTTGTTTGGCTATCATCTTCCCTTTCTAGACACCCTTATTATCTGACTCAGGTCGTCTACGCCGTTTTATCTCATCTAAAAAAATAAACCCATCATAAAAAAATAAACGTGGCCAAAAATATTATCTACAGATCACTCACTCATCTTTCTTTCTAATAGCTTCACCATAGATACCATAAAGAAGTTGTTACCAAATTCTATATTTTAACTTCATAAACCGAGCCCCTCTTCCAAAACAATGACTATACTTTCCGTTCCCTTCGTTACATTCCCCAACTTTCGGAAAAATTAATAAATTCCTTGATAAAACTAAGCTGAAGCTTTCTTTTAGCAATAATAACAAACTTAAATCTGTTTACTCCAACGCTTGTATATTCAATGTACACACGACAAGAACACAAACATTTATATTTTTGATAATAACAGTTCATTTATTTTAAAAAAACACCAATAAAAAATTGAAAAAGAAGTTATATGATAAGATATTATCTATTTAAAATTTCATACATTCTATTAATATATGTAATATTTAAGTTATGTAATCTATAGAGTTGTTTCCATCAATGAATACATAATCAATATACTTCTATGGATCTGTGGTCATTAGCTGTCTTACACGTCCTAATGGCGAGCGCTTTCGGTAATGATTTGTCATTCTCGGACCGAACATAGTCTTGTCCACTTTCTTGGGCACTGCCTGATCAGAAATTAATTTTTAGGAATTGAGGTTTACCTCGAAGTAGCACTTGGTAAAGAGAACCGGTATAGGGTAAATGAAAGACCACTGATCTGTATGGCGTTTCTGAAAGAGAGACCCGGAAAGGGCTCACTTACAAAATATGAGCCGAATTTAAGTACCTGGACTTAGCTTGTTAAATGACACACCTCATAGAACTCGTCCTCTTGTAGCAGGACAACGATTAGTACACTGTCTTGGCCAAGTTAGACACATTTTAGTGAATTAGGTGAGTGTGTGCGCTCTGTGATCAGACCACCTAAAGGCCGACAGTTGAACAGAAATAGGAGGAGGTCAAGGCTATACAAGAGGCCATTACGACTAAATGATCTCAAAGCTACGTACTAAGTATAAAATTTATAAAAAAATGCATTATTAAGGTCTTATTAAAATTGTGTTAAGTAGTTATTAACATGAGCAATTTTATAAAGCGTATTTTTTTAAGTTTGATCTCTTATATATCTTTGAAACTTTCAGGAAGGCATAATTACCTTCTTCTAAGTACTTGAAACCTGATGTATTCTATAAAGATCTGCTCTTCTGACAGGGGACACTGACATATAGGTAGAGTTTTGTCTCTTCTGTAACCAAGGCATAATAATCTAGTAGTTGATCGCCTAACAAACTCATATCAATCTATCTTCTGTTTCCAATTACTACTTTGCATCTACTGTTTTTTACCAGAAGAAAAACTCCCTTAAAATTACAATTGCATTGATTTTTTTATTAATAAAACTTTATTAGTAATTACATTCAATACATTTTGTGTAACTTGTGATGTATTTACATCACATAACTTGCATAACTTGTAGTTATTATTTACAATCAGCATTAATTAACAATTTTTGTTGTTGTCTTATTTCTGCATTTTTCAATCAATATATATTAAAATTCATTATAAATGACGTACTATATGATGAAGTTATGGAATTTAAAACATTGCCATTATGTGCATTTTATTTACCTTAACTGTCCTCCAATTTTCAATAACTCTACGATAGAAATGAAATACCTATTCATTCTCTGACTAAGGTCTGACTATTATATAAAACAATGATTATAATAGAGTTTGGCTGCAAGTTATTTTAAACTAAATGGGACGAAAATGAGTCTGTTCAAATTATTAAGTCGTTAAGTTACTAATAACTATATTTAGTGCTGTGTAGACGGTCATGGGTTTATGCACACTTAGAATAAAAGTCATAACAGGATACTAAAATCAGTATACCCCTGAACTTCTCACAAATGTCGCGTCATTGTTATCTGCTTGAAAATTGTCATCTGTACAATGTATGTATTTTTCTCGAAAAAGAAAAAAAAAAAGAAAAAAAAAAAAAAACGTTAGGGCCATCTGTAGAAGACTAATAAAGAATGAGCTTGTTTTAGATATTTAGCGAAGGCTAGGTGACTGTTTTTGCACAGAA
This sequence comes from Oncopeltus fasciatus, assembly GCA_000696205.2. Lineage (NCBI taxonomy): Eukaryota > Metazoa > Arthropoda > Insecta > Hemiptera > Lygaeidae > Oncopeltus > Oncopeltus fasciatus. The sequence continues at coordinate 49,652 of KZ808798.1, forward strand.
ATAGAATTTTGCCATTAATCCTCAGCATAGTATAAATGAATATGAATTTAAAAATGTCACTTGAACTTGAAATGTCCCAACCTTTTTCTTGTATGAATGTTATTAAAGAACATGCGCTCTTACTTATTGTTAACCTCACATTAAGAAAAAATAAATGATAAAAGCAATTAGGTAAGGTAAATAAAATGTAACTTCAGCTATTCATAAAACCTTCATTTTTATCTAACTAATAATAATATTAATTTAGCTTTATTACGGTCCCAAATCAACGGGATTAATGCACATTAGATAATCGATGCCAACTTATCGAAACCTTTCTAAACAATTGTTCGACTGCTAACTCTTGACAAACATATTTAGGTTTTAGAATTAGCAAATGTCTACTATAGATCTATATTCATTAAATCAATCATTAGCATCTAGCGGATTTTGTACAGACATTAATCAATATAACTGAGAGTAATTTGGATACTCCTTCATATATAGAATCCAAATGATGGAATATAAATGAATCCAAGGTGCATTTGTATAAGCATTGTGCTATATCAATAGTTTGCTGACTTTCAAAACATTTATTTGATTGTATAAAAAATATGTTGTTACTGCTTAATAAAACCCAATAAGAGATTAATCTCTGCTGAAGTAGAAAAAAAAAGCAAGATAAAATACAAAAATATTTTTTTCTCTTGTTAGAATAATGCGTGGCAAAAAAGGAGGAGAGTTAGATTCCTTAGAAATTAAGAATATATTCAGGTAATAATTTAATCCAGACTTACGACCAAGTTTTTTTAAAAATGATGACAATCCAACCTCTAAGAACATTATTATCTTAATGCTGCTAAGAAATAGCGATTTGTGTACCGGATTGAAGGTAAGAGGGGATCGAAAGGGCTGGAAAAGGAGGACTCAATCGGTGAAAACACACAATTTGGGCACCTGCACCACTCCGGAAGCCACAGCTTCTTTTGTTAATAGTATGAGTATTGCGTATTCTTTAGTAAATAAAGAATAGAAGACTTGATTGTAGAGTGCACATGTGCCTGCTCCATCCGGTGTCCACCAAGCTTTGGGCCTAATTATAGTCTTGAGTTCCGGAAGTCGTGTCGACTAACCAGTTCTAATACCTTGCGGAACCCAACTCAGCCCCAAGCCCCCTTCTTTTGATAGCATCGTTTATTATTTAGCCAGGCAAAACTAATAGGTAATTTACTTGGGCACATTTTTTTTTCAATAAATTTCCTATTATTATTGATGATAATCTTTTTCCTGGAAGTAATTGGTTAACCGAAATAATTAATTATTGCTTATACGTTTAACATGTTTATAACGGCCAAACAATTAATGTTATTCATCGATAACAGTAACTGTATTGCCGTTTAATTAATTAATATCTACTAAATAATTAATGAGAGGGAATAGAATAAAAAATCTATCTGTCCCAGCCTAGGACTCGAACCTGGATCTTCTGCTTTCCGGGCCGGTATGCTTCCATTACACCACCGGGACGAGCTAGATAACTTATTAAAATCCCAACACACTGGAGAGAACCTAACTCACGAGAAAGACGAATACCTACGTCGTTTTATGCTCGAAGGAGCTGACATTCTCTAGCTATTTATCGACTCTCGTTATTTACTTTTTAATTTTCATTCATAAATATTAATTTAGTTTTGGTTTATTATCCCACATAAATTTTAAACAATTAATGAGAGAGAATAGAATAAAAAAAATCTAGATAATAGTTTAATCCAGATATATTTTTATTTTATTCTCTCTCATTAATTGTTTAAAATTTACGTGGGATAATAAACCACAACTAAATTATCCCTCTCACACATCTGTTAA
>KZ808798.1:52161-70889 GCA_000696205.2 Oncopeltus fasciatus
TATCTCAATGTGCACATATATATAAGTAATTTAATTTAGATAATGAATTTAATATATATTATAATTCTGTAGATTTACTACAGAATAGTTGTATGTAATTCATGGAATATAGTCACTTTGAATAAAAGAATATGAAAAATTCTATTATAAAATTAGACTAATACACAACAAATCCTCTTGATTGGGAGACTTTAAATAGATTTATAACCCAAGAATACAATTTTAAGTTTTTTTTAATCAATTCTTGTTATGAGTTAGCGATTTGCTTCCTCTGCAACCACTTAAAGTCATAGAGAGAAGGGCTACCTTTTGGTAGCCACCCTATTCTAATCATTGTTAATAGGCAGCTTTTATTTTTCGATAATTGATTACCCCGGTGCACAAGTGACTTAGAAACGGATCTTCTCGGTTAAGTTGGCATTCCTTTCTTTAGCGTTAAATGATAAAAGTTATACTGTTCCCAAAGTTTCCTGTTTAAATTTTAAATTAAAATTATTTTAATATATTTTTCAAAATGATTTTATTCGGGCAAATTTATATGATAAAAACTGTAATCTGTTTGTATTTTAATTACGCCATGGAAATTTTCCATATTCCTTCATATTATGAATTGGCACTAATAATATTGGTGCGTTTTCTTCACTCGTTCATTAAAAATATACTATCAGGGTAGATTGTGAGATAAATGAAGAAAATATTAGTCGCTAGGAAAGAGTACAAGGAGTATGAGTATTTCTCCACAAATGAAGATTCTGCACGCATGGACAAGTTGAGGCGCACTTTATGAGTAAATGCTCAATCACCAATTACCTCGTCACTTCCCAGGGCCATATCTTAGTAAAGAAGAAACTACAACAGAAGGACGGCATTTAGAAATCTGTATGTATATTATAATATTAGAGATTAGTGATGGATATGTTTCATTAGTAAGAAAGAAAAAATCATCTCACAGCCATAAATCATAGAGTTTAGCCATAGAATCATAGCTCTTCTCTCTTCTAGGAGGAAATAGTTCTTCCTCCCCCCCCCCCCCCCCCCTTGTCCGTCCTAGTACTCCTTTCGTCACTAATATAAATACTTAAATAACTTTCAATAATATAATACAAGCACTCCAGCAGATGGTCATACCCAATGCAGTATTTTGTTAAATTAAAAATATTTAATTTCAGAAATAAAAATCTTATCTATATTTATATTATTGTTAGATGTAATAAAGGGTTATTTTATTTATTAATTCACTTGTCTATGTTAATATCGTGTCAGAAAAGGTCATGGGATAAGTTAAGGAGCGGTCACCGAGGGCGTAAAGATAAGGACCTCCCCACAATAAGGGACCTCCCTCATCACTCCGGAGCCTTATCGTGTGTAGTGATTAGATTAACAATAAGTAAACACTTCAGAAACTCGGCGGCAAGCTTCCAGTATCCCCCGAATTTCTGAAAAATTTGTGGAGTACATTTAAATGCGTGACTTGGCAAAATTGCTCAAACCAGTCCTGCAGCAAGCCTTATCGACTTGGGGGTAAGTAGATGCATGTTGAGAATGTATTTGTAAGACAGAATTTCTAAAACCAGTCCTGCAACGAGTCATATAGTCCCAGGGGTATAAATACATACATGTTAAGGATGTATTTATTCTCTACCCAAGGCATTACTAAAACCAGTCCCGCAACAATTCATATACGCCCAGGTGCATATATACATACATTTCAAGGATGTATTTATTTTCGGCACAAGACATTACTAAAACCAGTCCCGCAACAATTCATATACGCCTAGGTGCACAAATACATACATGTTAAGGATGTATTTATTCTCTACCCAAGGCATTACTAAAACCAGTCCCGCAACAATTCACATACGCCTAGGTGCATATATACATACATTTCAAGGATGTATTTATTTTCGGCACAAGGCATTACTAAAACTAGTCCTGCAATAATTCATATACGCCTAGGTGCATAAATACATACATTTTAAGGATGTATATATTCTCGACTTAAGGCAAAACTGCTAGTCAGCTAAAACTACCAGACAAAATTAATTTTTCTATCATACGGTTTTGAATTAATTTTATACATTTTCAAGAATTCGCTGAAACAATTGTGACTTACATTAATCTTTGTGATGGTATCTATTCAAGGTTTAGTGCAGCTTATTGTGTTTGTGACTAGGATTACATTTATTCTAATTGTCATAATTTGTAAGGGCAATAAACTGCATTGGTCATACTCAAATACTTTTTTTACAGGTAGCTCTTAATTATGATCAGAGCAATACGTAATTTAGAGAGCACCCTTTCTACTTAGCAGTACTGTGCATTACATACTAAGTACTTAACATGTAAAATGTAACTTAGTTGTAGTTTGTTGTAGATTTTTAGAAGTTTTATCAAACGTTTATTGCGTTTGATATTTCTTGTCGAGCAACGAGTAAAGAAAAGTGTGCCCCATAATGTTTTTACCTTTTGAAGAAATCAAATATGGATTACTAAGCAGAACATATGCTTGCAGAACGTACTGTCCGATGCGGGACAGAGATTGATTTCAAACTATAAAATAATTACTGTAAACTCGAATACGAAAAGAGTTCTGTCAGCTCCGAAAGCCGGTCGATGTCGTTAAATCAAAATATGTTTTCGTTATGAGTTCGGGGCGATAGCTTTCGGCTTGAATAGCCTGCTGTTATCTTTAAACTGGTTTAGTGGCCTATCTTTTATATTAGGGGGCTCTGTCATGACTGGCCATCCTCATACGCCCGAATTATTATCCTTAAGGTTGACTTTATAGGAATTTATTAATAAATAAATAAATTTATACACACTCACACACATGAGCTACTATACTAGCGAATTTTCTTGATAAATGTATTAATAAATTGAATTTTTGTTGATCAATATATAGTATTACTGATTTTCGAACTATATTTAGTTATTCGCCTTTCCTGTAGGGAACAAATACTCACATCATAGAAGAAATAATGTTTCTGACTGTCATTATCAACTATATATGTTTTTACGTTAGAATTATAGTGTTGTATTATCTGGAGAAATATATTTTTGTTTATGAGGGGAGGTTAGTCATGGATTCGGTCTTGGTGGGATGAAGAATTAAAAACTGATTTGAAAACAAAAAAAATTATTTATTTATTTTTCTAAGGTTTCGCCCTAAATGTGAAGCCTTCCTCAGGGCTGAGTATCAAAAGAAAACATATAAATGCCTGCAACTGAATTCGTAAAAGAAAAAAAATGCAAGGAGTAGGTCTTGTTGGAACTCGTAAATATGTGCGGAATGAGTAGACTCTTCCTGTTCTATATTTAATTGCTGAGTTATATCTCGTCTTTCTTTCTTTTTTTTTCTGTCTGCTCTAACGTGCTTGCCAGATGTCTGCCTAACCCTGCTTAATATGCATCTTTTATTGTGTTCATCCTCAATCTGAGCACTTTAGCCTTTGTAGGTTGAAAGTTTTCTTATTTATACCAAGTATTTCATTTAGGCCAACTTATCATTATCAAAGTTTAAAAAAAACTTGATAGACGATAGATGACAATTGATAAACAAATAAAAAGATGTTACAATTATTCCACGCTTTTTTTTTTTTTTCATATTTAATAATTTATTTGAAAGTCTGCCTCCTTATATGTGTAATATTGATGGAGTTAGAGCAATCCTAAATTTTTGTTGATAGAACAGGCTCATATAAATTTTTGAAATTGTCGGAACACATAACTAAACCTAAATAAAATCAACTAAACCCGTTCAGCCGTATTCATGCACGGCCCACTGTGAGCGACATTTTAAAAATTAGATTTTCTAATTTTAAGAGTTATAAAACGTAAGACAAAATATTGAAAAGATGATATTGATTTTTCATGAGTATTATAAAAGAATAAAATGAAAGGAATTGATGTTAGGAAATTTCTTAATTTAAAAATAACTATTTGAATAATAATAATAATAATAATATATAATTGCTTTGAGCATTCGTTAATAACGTGTCTTAATAAGACATAGTTACAGAAAAATGAAAGTGACAGGATATTTGAGAAACGTAACTGTTCACTACTAAAATAATAAAACAGTATTTATTAGCATCAGGTCTATTTAATATGAGTTTTAAAATAAGCTGAGAGAGATCTAAGTACAAAAATGTATCCCAAGAACTTGGCTAACCGACCCTAATGTTAAAGTTAAGGAGTCTTCTGTATTTACACGGGATACCTTAGGTGCAAATACCTCTCTCTGGCAAACACAAACATATAGCTACAACTAGCTCCTGGGATATTCCACACTCTGAGAAGGCAGACTCTTTTTTCGTAATAAATGAAATATGAATTTAAGAAATTTTACAAAAAGCAAATTTCATAATTTAGATGAAATAAAATCCTGTCTTTTCGGTGCTTAAACTCCCATTCTCTGATATACCTTGAAGGCTCGATACTTACTTCTCTAGGTACGAGTATCTCTCCGTTCCGCCTTAGAAGTCTGACTAACCTTCTTGAACTGATTCTTTACCTGAGAAAAAAGTTCAGTGCTGTCCCGTAAGCTTCATCAAGAAACACGAGTTCCAATTCTTTGCAGTAAACAATCCTCTTTTATATTAAAAAAACAAAAAAAAAACAATTTTTGTAGTTTGACAGTTACATTTATTACAAACCGCCATTATTTATTTATTTATTGTAATGTAAGAACACTTATTAATTTGGAGGTAAATTTCTTGACCGTCAAGTTTTATGAAGAGAGATCAGGAATTCGGTCTTAGTAGTTGATGAATTAAAAACTAATTTATAACGAAAGCTTTTATTTTAGCTAACGTTTCGGTCTGAATTTCAGGCCTTCATCAGGGTAAATAGGGTGATAGGGGGAGAGAGAATCGTGACATGATTGTAAGTCTGTAGGGGAGTGTCTCTCTCCCCATCACCCTATTTGCCCTAATGATGGCCCGAAATTCAAGCCGAAACGTTGGCTTTCGTTACAAATCAGTTTTTAATTCTTCATCTACCAAGACCAAATTCCTGATAATCCTCTCTTCATACTTATCAAGTTGTAATTTAGCTTTTTGAATCTTCATTGAAACGAGTTAGGAATGGACATACATAACCCTTTACATAACCCTTTCCGGTATTTATCCTTGGCCTATAATTCTGTAATTCCTATTGAGGGTATAAATTAGCCAATGATGTATAAGTAACGCCGGCCGTGGTGTTTTGGTCACCTCCCAGACTAGTGAGAGTTTTTTTTTTACCGTAGAGATAATTAGTAGAGAATTTGTTGGGTTCAGTCAAGGTTGATAAAAAGAATATAATTTAAAAAAAATCCATTAGCCACTGAACCTCCTCCACCCCATCGTTTCCAATATAAACTATCCTTCCTCCAAACTCAACAAATTCCTCCTTCCATCCCTCCTGATTCTAAACCAATAAAACCAATACGACATAAAATAATCCTTTTACCTCAAAACACAACTTGAATCCCTACTTATCCCAGAAGGTTACATTCTACGCTCTCTAGACGCCGAATCTCTCTTGACTTACATAGTCACAGACAAAGCCCTCAAAATTGTTGCCAAATACTGGACTACGATCGAAGACCAGACCACTCTTACCCGGACCACTTACCTCCCTTTCCCTATGTTGTACGTCCGGCTACCTACTGTACCAAGGTAATAACTGCAACCAGATTAACTGTCTGACTTTGGGAAATAACCTTGTTCCCGATATTTCCAGTATTACCCTCAATGACCTCCTCGACTCCATACTTCCCACCCTTTTAACATCTTGTTCCTCAGAAAATATGTTAATGACCTGTTCCTCATTCTTAATTCAGAAAAAGTCCCCTAAATCCTTACTGAATTCAACTCCTATCACCTCCGCGTAAAATTTAGCATAGAAGTTGTTTGGCTATCATCTTCCCTTTCTAGACACCCTTATTATCTGACTCAGGTCGTCTACGCCGTTTTATCTCATCTAAAAAAATAAACCCATCATAAAAAAATAAACGTGGCCAAAAATATTATCTACAGATCACTCACTCATCTTTCTTTCTAATAGCTTCACCATAGATACCATAAAGAAGTTGTTACCAAATTCTATATTTTAACTTCATAAACCGAGCCCCTCTTCCAAAACAATGACTATACTTTCCGTTCCCTTCGTTACATTCCCCAACTTTCGGAAAAATTAATAAATTCCTTGATAAAACTAAGCTGAAGCTTTCTTTTAGCAATAATAACAAACTTAAATCTGTTTACTCCAACGCTTGTATATTCAATGTACACACGACAAGAACACAAACATTTATATTTTTGATAATAACAGTTCATTTATTTTAAAAAAACACCAATAAAAAATTGAAAAAGAAGTTATATGATAAGATATTATCTATTTAAAATTTCATACATTCTATTAATATATGTAATATTTAAGTTATGTAATCTATAGAGTTGTTTCCATCAATGAATACATAATCAATATACTTCTATGGATCTGTGGTCATTAGCTGTCTTACACGTCCTAATGGCGAGCGCTTTCGGTAATGATTTGTCATTCTCGGACCGAACATAGTCTTGTCCACTTTCTTGGGCACTGCCTGATCAGAAATTAATTTTTAGGAATTGAGGTTTACCTCGAAGTAGCACTTGGTAAAGAGAACCGGTATAGGGTAAATGAAAGACCACTGATCTGTATGGCGTTTCTGAAAGAGAGACCCGGAAAGGGCTCACTTACAAAATATGAGCCGAATTTAAGTACCTGGACTTAGCTTGTTAAATGACACACCTCATAGAACTCGTCCTCTTGTAGCAGGACAACGATTAGTACACTGTCTTGGCCAAGTTAGACACATTTTAGTGAATTAGGTGAGTGTGTGCGCTCTGTGATCAGACCACCTAAAGGCCGACAGTTGAACAGAAATAGGAGGAGGTCAAGGCTATACAAGAGGCCATTACGACTAAATGATCTCAAAGCTACGTACTAAGTATAAAATTTATAAAAAAATGCATTATTAAGGTCTTATTAAAATTGTGTTAAGTAGTTATTAACATGAGCAATTTTATAAAGCGTATTTTTTTAAGTTTGATCTCTTATATATCTTTGAAACTTTCAGGAAGGCATAATTACCTTCTTCTAAGTACTTGAAACCTGATGTATTCTATAAAGATCTGCTCTTCTGACAGGGGACACTGACATATAGGTAGAGTTTTGTCTCTTCTGTAACCAAGGCATAATAATCTAGTAGTTGATCGCCTAACAAACTCATATCAATCTATCTTCTGTTTCCAATTACTACTTTGCATCTACTGTTTTTTACCAGAAGAAAAACTCCCTTAAAATTACAATTGCATTGATTTTTTTATTAATAAAACTTTATTAGTAATTACATTCAATACATTTTGTGTAACTTGTGATGTATTTACATCACATAACTTGCATAACTTGTAGTTATTATTTACAATCAGCATTAATTAACAATTTTTGTTGTTGTCTTATTTCTGCATTTTTCAATCAATATATATTAAAATTCATTATAAATGACGTACTATATGATGAAGTTATGGAATTTAAAACATTGCCATTATGTGCATTTTATTTACCTTAACTGTCCTCCAATTTTCAATAACTCTACGATAGAAATGAAATACCTATTCATTCTCTGACTAAGGTCTGACTATTATATAAAACAATGATTATAATAGAGTTTGGCTGCAAGTTATTTTAAACTAAATGGGACGAAAATGAGTCTGTTCAAATTATTAAGTCGTTAAGTTACTAATAACTATATTTAGTGCTGTGTAGACGGTCATGGGTTTATGCACACTTAGAATAAAAGTCATAACAGGATACTAAAATCAGTATACCCCTGAACTTCTCACAAATGTCGCGTCATTGTTATCTGCTTGAAAATTGTCATCTGTACAATGTATGTATTTTTCTCGAAAAAGAAAAAAAAAAAGAAAAAAAAAAAAAAACGTTAGGGCCATCTGTAGAAGACTAATAAAGAATGAGCTTGTTTTAGATATTTAGCGAAGGCTAGGTGACTGTTTTTGCACAGAAATAGAATTTTGCCATTAATCCTCAGCATAGTATAAATGAATATGAATTTAAAAATGTCACNATAGGTATGTGCGGGTTATGATAAGAATATATCTGCGGACGTTGTGCTCCGAGGAGCTTTACAAATGAAGTAATTGGTGAGGCATAACACACGTACTCAGGTGTGTCATTGAGAACTTAAATCTAACATATTATGTCTAATAATTATTTACATTATTTACATATGTACAAATTGAGCGGGGAGTCATTCCGCTGTATCGATGTAGTTGGCAGTAGACTCAGATCCTGCCAACAGCTAGGTAATTGAGGTGGCACTATATCCCTGAACAAGGGATTTAGACAGTTTTTAAGGCTGTCATAGAACTTGACATGCCTCCTAGGAAGGATGTCGCGTATTGAGGAAAGTTCAAGTTCCTCGTGGATGTGGGAAGTCTTGGCGCCCTGGAGAGAGGTCTATCTTCCGTAGCACATTTTGGAAGGTTGTGAGAGTTGAATGGACTTCCTTGTTTATTCATAGTTCGGCTGGAGTACTCTGACAGGGGTCCACAACTTATTTAATAGGATTCCCCAGGTTGGTCTGTTTTCGATTATGGAGTTAGCTACGTGTGCAAAGTTTCCTAGCGGGCTTGTAAATATTGAAAATGCTCCCTTAATGATGACAATAAATCCTATTCAAGGATTTTATTATTCTAAACTTTTGTTTTTATTAGTAAAGACTTCCTTCGATTAAATTAAGTTTTTTTGTAACAACTTCAATTTTTTTACTGATTCACATAGAATGAATAATTATTGTCGATTTATTTATTTGACTTGTACACTTCAGATCCTTTATGCACAGCTTTAGATTAGTTTTTGGCTCAAATTGACCCTGGCTGATGTGAGAAAGGATCAGGAGAAGGTTGACAAATACCAAAAAGTCTCTATTTAATATATCATATTTTAATTTATGTAGTAAATATTGATTTGCTAATATTAATTTCGAATTAAATATTTATTTACAACATTAATTAATATTAAGTGGAAAGTTTCTCAAATTCGGCAGTTACTGTTTTTGGTTTTATTTGTGTGACTTATTGTTTCATTGGTTTTGCTATTGCTTGCAACAAAGTGAGGATGGGAATAGTAAAGACGTTTAATCAAATGATAAATACTTGCTATTTTATTATGCGATATAAATAATGATTATACATATTATAAGGTAGAATGGATCCCAAAAAGCATAATAAATAAAATAAACGATAAATAAGATGTGCCCACTGGTAATACTTGTTGTCAATGTTTGTATATATGTATATTGTTAACCTCATTTTGCACTTGGAGGATGGGATGTACTCGTAATGAATTTTTTTTTAAGTTTTAGCATCTCTTTTAACCTCTTAGAGACATGGGAGTCATGGAGGGAGTAATCTATAGGTTACCATCCCATTCTAAACATCCATAGCTCAGGACAAGCTTTTAATTCTAAATGAACCTGGCCCAGGGCGGGATTTGAATCCGCAGCTTCAGGATTGCGAGACCCGAACGGATCCCTTGAGCTTTTCTGGTGTCCCCTCAAAATGAATTGAGCTAAGTAATTTGGAATGATTTCATTTCGTAATGGATTTTACAAGCCGGGGTATTTGGAGTGGAGATTGAGGTGAGTGGGAGGCACCAGACTGACGAACAAGGCCTACAAGGTGGTTGTCACAACATTTTCAGAGCTAATCGTCCGTCTATTAATGCAGAACATGTGTCCCTGTTCTGGAAGACGATAAGAGACTACCTCGCAAGTCTAGAATTCTAGACGGTCATAACTGAAGGCTTACTGTAGAATTGATAGGAATATTTAAATAAGTAATAGATATCAGTTTATATTTATCATATATATTAATGCATATTTTTATTTAAATTTTTTTTTTAAAGCCCACTGAAGACAGGTATGGAAAAGCAGGCAGATTACTTTTTTAACTTTCCCTGGATGACCCTGGACAATAGTCTTCAAATGAATAGCGCATGGTCAAACAATAGGAATGATTTCCCAACGAGTTCGTTAAGTAGTAAATGCTTCCGGATGTTAATATGCCGAGGTACCGAACGCGGCAGGCGATAAACGGGCTAGAGATGTAGATAGTACCAGCGGATAGGATTGTTCGGTCAGGTGGAGGGGGACTTGCAGATGGGAGGTTAGTGACCAGCCACACAGGCAAGTACTATTCTCCTATAGGTTCAATGTACAAGGGGTGGAATAAGTTGAATGTCCTTACTCCCTTCGTACATGTCATTCACTTCCAGCCATAAACGCTTCACGTTATTAACTCGTGTCAAGTGAGCAGGAATGTTTCAGCATCGTCTAGTAATTGCTTACTATTCCCTGAGACCTATAATTTACTCTTATGCGATTAATGGATATAACATATCCTTGTATCAGGTCAGTCCGGAGCCATCTCCACTTAGAATAGGACATGTACCATATATTATTTCCATCGAGTGCGTAATAATTAAATATGCATGGTACAATATACGTGGTTGAAAGTATGAACACACAAAATAATGTCTATCAAGTATAAATTTATAATAAATCATATAACACGTGTATTACATTAAAAAAAAGTTAATAAAAATTCACTTACAATACAAGAAATATAGGATTTATGTAATGAAATATATGAAGAAAACATTTGTTACGCTTATTAATCGTTATACTGCATTAAATTACGTTATGTAAGAAAAACAATCGAGATGCTAACCTACAGATCCACACACATATAAATACTTAAAATTATACTGTATTATTTTAGTGCATTTAGTACGAAATATCATACAAATAATTCATAATACATAGTAGAATACGATAAGAAACTTGTGTAACGCTATTATTAAATGATCGGAGAATCTCATAGTTAAATATATAGTATAGAAAAAACACACCATCTAACTCTAACAATCGATTTAATGTACTTCTTGAACTTTTTAAAACTGAATAGGGAAATAAAAATGGCTAGATACTATTTTTTCATATTTATCAATTTTTTTATTTGTCCATATTTATATATTATTATTTGCTTATCTTAAAATGTAATTTTGGCAAAATTTTCTCTTTGTCGTACATTCTAGTGTGTGTGGAGGTATATAAATTAACTAAGTAAGTAACTGCCCCCCCCCCCCACTCCCACCTAGAACAGAAAACACACAGGAACTCAGCTAAGCACTCTTTGGACGCTCTATTCAAAGATATTGTAATTTCCATCTTGGATTCAGAAACTTTACTAATTCAAGAAAATATTTTTTCAATGTATTAGACATATCGGAGTATGACTTGAGAGTAACACTGAGGTGTTTATTGTGAGGCAATAGGAAAGATGGACAAATGTTATGTCCATTTTAGCAAATTTCCCAAAGATTAGTCATGCTTCTCACTTAGGTAACATTACGTGATTTTTGAAAAATGTCAACGTTTCTCCACCGATCATTCATTGGAAAAGCTTAAAATATAGTTCATTTAAAATTGTGTGTGTGTACATGCGTTTGTTCGTGATAATGTACATTTCCCTGTTTGTGTGCACACTTGTGAGTTGGTTATTTTGTGCTTGTGTGTGTGCGTTCTAATGTACTCTAGCACTTGCTAAAAAAGTGTTAAAGCTTCTAAAAAAAGAAAGAGTTAAAGCTTATTTTCTCAAACAGCCTGATGAGATCATTAATGGTTGAAATTGATCAAGAGGGTGGGGAAAAGTGATTAGATAGAAACCAAAATTAAAATCTTAAACAATTAATGAGAGAGAATAGAATAAAAAAATCTATCTGTCCCCGCCAGGAAACTATTAAAACCGTAATATCTTTGTTAATATTAGCATATACAAAACAAATTTAATAGTATGCATATTCTTGAAAAACGAAGACACTAGATAAAATAATAATAGATAAAAGAACTACATAAACCAAGTGAATAATGATGAATTTCAGGATTGTAGTTGATGAATATTTGTATTTGAAATTTCCATGTAATGTAAAATAATATTTTATCAATAAGCAAATCTGTGTTTATTCTCATAGCTCTAAACTAAATATTACACTACAACAGCAAAAGTAACACCTTTTTTTTTACTTTCTTTCGACATTTCAGGTAATCCTGACTAAAATTAAGTCTAAATGATAAAACAAATATAAATAAAATATATGAAAGAAATAGCTGCTAATAGAATACATTAGAAAAAATTACTATTTATTATATTTTCAAGTCATTGGAAAGCTTCAGTGCCTTTATAAGAAGTGATTTAATCATGGGCTGGCATAGAAAATATATTCCTTATTATTTTAAGTCTGGCCGACATTCAGCATGTATAGGACTAGATTTTCATCTGGGGTATTAATCAAAGCTTCTTAGGGAAGATATTTAGGATGTATGAAAAAGAGGAGTAACAAGTTGCATGATTGTCACATATGAGAAATGTTAGTGAAAGTGGTCCAGTTTTCACCCAGCCCTCACTGGATAATCTAACAATAAATTTACTGTAATACTTTTATCGACCTTTATCATGTAAGTTGGACAGTTCTTATTTTGACCATTGTGAGGAAACTGTTGCAAGTTTGTGATATATGAAATTAAGCACAAAAATACAGGTAGANAATGTATAGTGTATAAAATGTTTTCTATTACATTAGTAAATTTTCCAATACGCTACTAAAAACCGTTATATATTAAATACCTCAAGTAGGAAAGTCAACTAAATGGAACTAAAAAGTGAAACAAATCAATCCAATGAATATCTTAAGTGGGTTAGTCAAATAAATGCTACTAAAACAACTAAAATTGATGATACCTAGAAAAATATATTGATATGCAATAAATATTGATTTATTATTATTGACTAAAATCAGAATTTTTTAATTGAGACTTAACATCACATACATGTGCAAATAATAAATTATTTTATGCAACGGTCATACATTAAATAAAAATAGATTTTCAAACAGACAGCCAAGGAAATACCTTCCTTCGTACGTAAGATACGATTTTAAAAATTGAATTTTGGAAAAATTTATTATGCTACTTATGCTTCACTTTTAACCAACTTTATATTGATTCTATTTTGGAATGCACGAAGGTTTTATTCAGCTTAAAATAGTTTTCGGTAAAAATTATACATAACTACCCAAACAAATTCGATTCATTTTCCATTGTTGGTTGTCGAAGGTTACTGGTTTATATATANTCTTACAGAACTTATATATGCATAAATATTTAACCTTTTTTTTTTGAAAACCGTTGATTAAGTTTGTAATAAGCCGAAATCGGAAGAGGGGAAGAAGGGGCTTCCAGGAATATCAAAATTTAAAATTTTAATATCTTCGTTATTGTTTTCCTTTCATGAAAAGGTACAGAACAAAATATTTGCAAAATGTAGTTTTATAACTTTTATGTATAATAGTAATTTCCAATTCAAAACTCATATTAGGAAGGAATTTCAGCATTAGGGCTTTTCATAGCAAACCCCTGAAAGAATTCAATTCTGGTTGTAATAAGATGATGGAATGGAAGGGGGTTAAAAGAGTGACCAAAGTTTATAATCCTAATTATTGTTATTGTTATGAGAAATACGAAAAAGTTTTGAAAAAATGATAAGTGTAAGTTTATTTTTTAAGATCTTTTATTTCTAAACTTTTTTTTAATTTATTTTTTTAAAATACAAAATACGCTTATAAAGGTGGAATGAAAACGAATGCAATTGGATCTGCGAACTACGGGTGAGCGCTTCCCCCAATATTTTCAAAAGCCGTGACATGGTGCAAACGGGAATAGCTTCATTTCCCCTTGAGACATATGCTGGAGGAGAGGTATGTGTGTAAGAGTATTAGTCAAACAAAATGGGCATGAGGGATGGTAGTGGCACCCTGGAAGTGGCTGGGGGTAGGAGAAGTGCCCCACCGGTAATATAGGCGACAGGGGAAGGTGACAGTGGCAAATGGGAGCCTGCCTTGCTCGTCTTCGGGATTTCCGCCCCTACAAGCTGCCGCGGCATTGGTGCCCGGGCCCGAGACCTGTTCCCCACAACCCCTCTGGGTCTCTCCCAACCCCTCACAACCCCAATAAAGGGGTAGCATCTTTTTCAAGAATTACATTATTCTTGAATAAAAATAATAATATTAATGATTAATACAACAGTAATAATAATTACACTTTTTTTATTACTATTAATGAATAATTTATATAACATATTTATGAAAAGCTATATAAAATGTATAGTGTATAAAATGTTTTCTATTACATTAGTAAATTTTCCAATACGCTACTAAAAACCGTTATATATTAAATACCTCAAGTAGGAAAGTCAACTAAATGGAACTAAAAAGTGAAACAAATCAATCCAATGAATATCTTAAGTGGGTTAGTCAAATAAATGCTACTAAAACAACTAAAATTGATGATACCTAGAAAAATATATTGATATGCAATAAATATTGATTTATTATTATTGACAAGAAAATAAGCTTCTGAAGTTACTAAAATCAGAATTTTTTAATTGAGACTTAACATCACATACATGTGCAAATAATAAATTATTTTATGCAACGGTCATACATTAAATAAAAATAGATTTTCAAACAGATAGCCAAGGAAATACCTTCCTTCGTACGTAAGATACGATTTTAAAAATTGAATTTTGGAAAAATTTATTATNATATACATACATTCAATACATTTTCACGAAAAAATAATATTAAGGATTATATTTAATAATGTAACTTCGAAATTTCGGCCTCTAATCTTTTAATATTGAAATTTTCATTAGTATTTAGGTTTTTTCTTGCAACCAGTTTATAAATATTTGTTTATTTATTTTTGGCTGATATTCTATTAAATTGAATTGGGTGTATTGAGGGAGAACAAAATTTTTTTTAGGAGGAGGTCGCGAGGCCATCTCTGTTTTATTCGCCGGGAAGGATTATGAGGATCGGAGTCCGACGACAGGGATTGGGCATGTGGATTAGGATGAGACCAAAATTAGTGTAACGAAATAGTGCCTCATCCAGAATGCAGTTCAGACCTCGCAACATCGGAATACTACTTGTTTCCATCCATGGCCCGTTTTCTTCCAGAGGAAAATATCGGCAGTTTAGCGAAAGTTGTAATTGCGGTCCAAGAATTCTTTGAAAGTCATGCAGAGGAAAGACATCAATATGGGATCGAGCAAATGGCTAATGACGGTAGAAAACTATGGATTATACTTGGAGTATTAATTTTATTTTATATTAAAGATATAATACAAATATGTAGTTGAATACGTTTATTCTTCGTATACATCCCTGTAAATATTTACAGGAAATAATTGTCATTAAAAAGTTTCTTTGAAAAAAAAAACAAAAAAACTTATTTTTATTTTTAATTAGCAAAGACATGCTTTAAATGTCTAAGTATGACTGTAAGCTACTTCTTTTACACCAGGTTAACAGATACAATAATATCACATGGAAGTAGAGTTTTCTCTCCTTCACTATTTTGGCGTTTTCTCAAGTTCAATTGTAACTTACTCTTTAAAGCAGATTTATCCTGGCATTTCTCTTACAGAACTGCCTCCATCCACCAAGATCATTAATTTAAATAGAGGTATAACAAAGATTTAAAAGCACCGACCGGGGTCACCCCCCCCCCCCCCCCATCCTCTTTTGATTTACGAGCTTACTTTCGACCATACTATTAAATTACTCAGAATTTTTTTTAAATTTAATAATCTCATTTTTATTCCTCTTTTAATGTTAATCCGTAAGTAAAATAAATTTTTCATTTTTTTTTCATTATTTTTTTTTTTCACCATCATATTTATTTATTATATTCTGTCATGTATAATATTTTGAAATTTGATTACATTAGGAGAAAAATTAATAAATAAGAAGTCAATATGAAGAAAAAAGAGGAGGGAAAGTGTCAAGTGTCACCAATTTTCAATTAAATAGAATTTAATTAATTTAAAATAAAAGTATTCGTGAAATTGGTATCAACTTACTCATAAAAAAATAACATCTATTGAATCCAGGTTTCGTGTGTGCGTGCGCGCGCGCGTGTGTGTGTTACCCCCCCATTTTAATCACTTAGGGTCATAGGGAGGGAACTCTCTGCAGGTTTTCATTCCATTGTCCATGGTAATCGGTCAAAATTGGGTTTTCTGTCAGTCTGAATTTTTACTTTTACAAATTTTTTCAAAGCAAATTTTATGTTCCACAAAAATATCTTTCTATCTTTGTTATCATTGCTATTCTCAATAGCTTCTCTGCCATCTTAACATTAAGGCTAGAGAATGGATTTCAGCAAAAGTCACTTTTTATCATAAGGTTCACAATTTTTATTCTCTGCCTTGGAACTTTTATTTTGTGTGTGTGCATGTCAGATTGGACTCAAATCAAAATATAAAATGGTTTGCAAATTAAGGTCTGTGCCAAATTGTTTTGTAATTAATGTACAAAAATTATTTTAGTTTACAATATAATTTTGTTTTCTTGTCTACAATAATTGTAATTGATTACTCAGCAAATTGCATACAAATATTTCATGAAAAAAATAGAAATTAAAGTAAGTAATACACAAAGATTATTTCATTATTAGATGATTTTAGTTGGGGTTCGGTCAAGGTAGATCCAAAAAATACAAATTAAATAAAGTGTATTTTTTAAAAGATTATCTTCCAAAGTTTCGGCTTACATTGTAAGCTATCTTCAGGGCTGCCTATCATGAAGACGAGAGAGGACTTCCTGTCCCTAATTTCACATTTCCATGGTGGTTTTCCGTCATACTAAAATCATCTAATAATATCTGCGGTCAAAAAACTCTCCATTTAAAAAATTATTTCAGTTTCCAAAATAATTTTGTTTTCTTGTTCACTATATTGTAACTGATTACTGGAACGATCAGCCCTCCATTTGGTGCTACTGCTTAATACCAGCAATAGAGGAGATTTTTTGATAATTTGTTTGTAATTCTTTAATTTGTGGAAACCATAATATTGTTCTATCAAATATCGTGCTAAGGTATTTGATAGATTTAGAAAATCTTATGCGATTCCGTCTAGTCTGAATGCGGAAACATAAGTGCCTTTCTAGGGCTAAATCACATGACATTGGTTTACCTACCAAAAAGTTGGAAATTGTGAATCCCTTTGTTTTAAGCTATTTATATAAGAATTCGAGGCTAAATTGGAAAGCTCAAAGAATGATTTTTCTTCGCAGAAAATAAATAATCGTTTGAAAAACACGTCTTATATAGATTTAAAAAAAAAAACTATTTATTGTTTGATACTATACTCTGAAAAACACCATGTTTTTGCTCCATTTTCCTGGAAAAATTCACGATTTTCTACATTCAACAACTTTTTTTTATTTTCCTGTTGTTTTGAGTGTTAGTTGGTTTCTGTATAACTAATCGGTCATGTATGTTGGTTGTGTAAATAGTTTCATCTTTATCTGAGGGTAGGTTGTTTACTGTAGACAGAGTATTATTATTTCTTGATGTGGAGGATACACTGTCGGTTTGACAGTACGCTCAGATATATTACTTTATTTTGTGGAGTGTTTGCTACTTGAATTAGCCGATTAATTTAGACAGTTAGAGATTTTGTTTGAATGTAGAGCAGAAGTTATCTGTAAATAAGTGACACTATTTCTCTGAGAATTATCCTTCTTTGTGTATGTAATATTTCGGCTTCCCTATAGGTCACTCAATTTTTTTTTCTCCAATTTATCTCTTTAGTTTATAAACTGGACACTCTTTATTCCACGTTGGTTGAGCAAAAGCTCCACAATTTAAATAAAAGCAAAAAGCCAAAGTTAATCGGAATTTAAAATTCTAAATGATTTAAATATAACCGCATACACACTGATACAGGCACGCTAATTAAATATGTATTAATGTAATTGTCATTGATATAGTTTATTTGCAATAAATAGATATTAAATAAAATCATTCATGGTCAGCTGTATAAGGTGTCAGAGGCGTCTGAGAGTGCCATTAATCAGACCATAAGTAGAAACGAAATTCTGATGGAGAGAATTGTCGTATTCACAACAGTGCTTTATTGCATACTTAGTCTGGAAACCAAACTGCTTTATACGAATAAGAGTAAACCCTGATAAGTAGAGAATTAATACTCTGTGGTAATCAGTGAGTGTTGGGAGGGTTGTCCCCAGAGGGAAAGGGGGTTGTACATCCCCAAGGCACTTAGCTGCGATTGTTAGGGAAGCAGATACAATGATTTCATTAGACTTGGGCTCCCGATAGAGTAGCTCCCCGTCATCCAGACTTTCGGAGCCCGTGAAGCTGAAGTATCCCGAAGGAAGGGAAGAGACGGACCGCCGCTGCTAGTCATCTAACACTCGCTGAAGTGTTAGGAGGTTTGTCCCTACAGGGAAAGGGGGATGTATATCACCAAGGCACTTAGCTGCGATTGTTAGGGAAGCAGATACTCTGATCTGGCTCCCGATAGAGTAGCTCCCCGTCATCCAGACTTTCGGAGCCCGTGAAGCTGAAGTATCCCGAAGGAAGGGAAGAGACGGACCGCCGCTGCTAGTCATCTAACACTCGCTGAAGTATTAGGAGGTTTGTCCCTACAGGGAAAGGGGGATGTATATCACCAAGGCACTTAGCTGCGATTGTTAGGGAAGCAGATACTCTGATCTGGCTCCCGATAGAGTAGCTTCCCGTCATCCAGACTTTC
>KZ808798.1:119606-136028 GCA_000696205.2 Oncopeltus fasciatus
ATTTAAACTTGTGTAGAAAAAGCTTGCGACTCTTGTTCATAGCTCAGTAGAGGAAGACTAGCGGTTCATTCATACACCCTTACCTCTCAGCCCCAGAAACTTTTATGTTTATATGAAGGCTATTATATATATTTAAATACCCTTACAGATTCTTTTTTACATTTCCGTTAATATAAAAAGATTTTTTAATTTGTTTACAATGAAGAACAAAGAACAAAATAAAATAACAATCGATGTCAATCGCATGAGGAGAGAAGGAGACTACGTATTAGATCAGGTGATTAGATATGTTTGAATTGTATCATATGTTTGACTCTCAATAAAGGTTTTGCTTCCGTTTCTCCGATGCTGAGAATAGAACAGTGACCAATGACACCATTCTCAAATGAAATACAGACTGTGTTCCCAGGAGGTCACGAGGCCATCTTCATTTGAGTCGACGGGGAGGGTTGTAGGGATTGGAGTTCGAGGATCGGGTCTGTGCTAATGGATTAGGATGATACGGCAGTTGACTGTGGAAATTTTTCACAGAAACTGTTGAGCTGAATTTGTATTTTTATGCGGGAAGCGGAGTCATGCACGTGGTCTAAAGATCCCTTGATTACATAAAGCCTACTGAAAATGTAGATGCTACAGTGATTGGTGTCAGATTGAGTAGGCCGCTCCGCGATTTATGCTCAGGCGTAGGTTAGAGACCTACCCCTCAGATAGATTCCCAATCTCGGCCAATTTGAATATGCAAGCTCCATTTCACGTCAATACTCATCCCACTCCTCATTGGTAAGCAAACTTATTCATTAATTATTACATCACTGTATTATATTCACTTCCATTCTTGGTTAATAGTGTTTACTCTATTATATCAGCCATATACCTACAAATTTCTCAAGTACAGGTCCAGAGCCAAATAATCATGAAAAATCCTCCAGAAATCACTAAAATGTTTTTAGTGCCTGTTAATTAAATTTACCAAAAGCTTTAATTAGTCAGTTTTGGTCAATTAATTTTAATGTATTACACTATGTAAAAAAAAAAAAAAAAATAGTTGGCTTATGGTTTGCCCTGAAGTAACTCTCATTTTAAAACTTAACATACATATGCTTCATTGAATTTTTTGTACAACCTTAAAAAATCACGAGTTTATAGTATGCCAGTTAACTTATCTTTGATTTCTTACCTTACTGTGAGAAACTTTATTTAAAATTTTTGTTAACCTCAGAGATATCAATTACAAGGCATAGGATTTTTTGACGTGCCGTGTGATACTTGATATTACTTAATATTAACTTGAAAAAGTCCTGAATGTTATACATTTTTAATGAAGACGATATTTTTGCTCATATAAATTATTGTGCTAATGTTTCTTATAATTTTACTTAGGCTTTTAGTGTTGGTCCCATGACTAGAATTTTAAAAAGTTTCTTACTTTTTTCCATCGAGCTTACATTGGAGAAGCTAAAACATGGTCTGATTAATATTTTATCTATTAATCTTTCCACTTGTTGTTTTTTCAAACTAGAGGATGTGCGAGGGGCTAGAGAGTGCGTTTAAAAAAAAAAACCCAAATTAAATATTTATTAAAATATTCGATGTTATAAATATCATGAAAAAATTTAAATCAATTTATGTTTGAAATATGTTTTAATGTATAATATTTGCTGTCATAAATTGCTAAGTCGAGATATATCGAGTATTAAAACATATTGTCTTTCTACACATTGTTTTTATTTATAAACCGCTTCCTATCTAAAAACGGTTGAAGAATAAAGACAATTTGTAGAAGGACAATTTATTTTTGTCCCATTCAAAGCAATCACATTCAACCATACCCTCAATGCCGGTAGATACGTCGAACCAGGTCTACTCCCAATAAAAGCACTACTACTAGTGGTTTTACTGGCCTAAGGATAGAAAAAAGCCGTAACCTTTTGAAAAAAAAAAATGTATGGACAGTAAAAAATATTTTTTTGAAATTTCACCAAAATTAGAAAATAAATGATTTTATTCCCTCAGAAGTGCCTGAAATCGAATGTACTTTAAAGAGGCACTTTTTTCTATCTTCGAAAACATCTAGTCTTTTCTGAATGTGGGTTAGAATTACTGTGGTTCAGTATTTCCTTGCCAGATGAGTAGATTATAGAAAAGCCGTAAAATTTAGCCAAAAAACAAAAATTTTATCTGCATTAACTTTATAGAAAGATATCAGTGGGATGGCTTTCCTTGAATTAAATTGAATTAAAAGATATCCCACTGAACTTGCGAACTTAAAAAAAAAGAAAGAATAATTGTGTGTGCAATTCTTCATTCGATGAATAATTATCAGATAATAGCAAAGGAGTACTGACCACACACTTTCTAATGTGCTGTGGGATGTAAACAAACACTTTTATATTTCTCACTTAGGCCTCTATGGCATATAGTGGAAATGGTGATTTAGATAGTTCTAGATGACCTGAATCAAAATTATTTATGAGTCAATGAGTCAAACAGAACCTGCAGTTTGCCGCTTATGAGATATCTCTATTGAATTTTTCTCCATTAGAGAAAGAGATTGAATGCGAAATCGAAAATGAGACCATGAGGTTTTGTGGGAATTTTCCGTCTTGGGTCATTTTAAGAAAGTTTTAAGATATTTTTATACTAGAGAACGGTCGTTTGAAGAAGTTACGATTCTCAATTGTGTGAAAATTAGATTGTCCTCAAATGTTATTTGAATTTTACAATACGGTATATAAGGAAGATATTTTTAATTTTGACGTAGCTTTTATAGCAGGAAATTTGATAAGAATGCATTAATGTGTATCTCAATTCAAATAAGAAAAACATTTACTCATTTAAACAAGCTCAATAAAAACTAGAACCTTCCTTATCTCTCATATAAAAAATATGTTTGTTTTTTCTTTAAATTGTAATACACATATAAAGAGTAATCTCTAAGCATAAAATAAATAAAAAAATATGTCTTTTTTGTTTAGATATTAATACATAACATATAATATATTGTAGTTACACAATATATTATATGTACACTCTTGAAGAAGTGTTTATGTTCGTGAAACTTGTACATCAATGATATTATGCAATAGTGATCGTACTTATTTTTTTACTATTTGCCTTTCTTTAACAAAGAAAATAAGAAAATAATTAATTATGTGCCTAGGAGAGTAAACGCCCTCTTTAACTTTTGAACGCTGCACGTCCTAGTGCCAGCCTTAGAGAGCTTTATATTTTCCATTTTTATTTTTGGCCAATAAGATCAAATTAGTACTTCATAATTTCAATTATTTATTTAATGTTCAAATTAACAATTGCCTATGAAACAAAATTTATGGGTAATCTGCATAGTTTATGCTGCGTAGCATTTCATAACTAATTTTACCATTTAATTCATATACTATTTTTCGGAAGTGTTACAGTACTATATTATTTTAACTTATCAGTTTTAATCAAATAAAAGGGATTGTAAAATCTGCACAGAACTCTCTTCTGAGGGTTTTCACATACAGGGAGATTGAAGAACTAAATATGCCCTGTTTTAGAGTTATACCGATTTCTTAATCTAATATAAAGGGTTATTAAAGGCTTAGATTAAATAAAGCGGAATAGAGTGAAAAGAAACGAGATCTTAAACCATTTATAAAAATCACACGTTCCAATAGATAAGAGCGGAGAAGGATAAGCAGAAATAACTGTGAGAGATACACGTGTCTGTCGAGTTCTGCAAGTATATGTGTACATGAATGTCTCTACTTCATAGCCGATGAGACGAATGACTGGGAAACTTGTCCAATCATTGCGCTGTATATGAAGACTTCTATTAGCAAACATGGCGCTGAGTGGTTTGTTTACTTTCCGTGGTCAGCAGGGGGAAACATTTGCAACTCTAGCTGAGAATAACTCCTGCCTTCATGATGGGTGCCCTGTATTTCGGGTGGTCATCAGGAATTCCCACCCCTTATTCATAACACAACAAATGTCTGTCAGACAACATTGAAATCACTATTTTTTTTTTATTTGAAGTGGTAGCCTCCCTTTCAACCACACAGGGTCATGGAGGGAGGGGTTATCTACAGGTTACCACCCCATTATAAACAACCATGGCACAGGACAAGCTTTTACTTATAAATAAAAGATTGCCCTGGGCGGGATTCGAACCCGCAGCACCAGAATTGCGAGACCCGAACAGATCCACTGAGCTACCCTGGTGCCCCTGAAAACACTTTTATTGCTGATATTTGATTCCGAAGGGGACTATCATTATGAAAGTGCGGTTATCCGCGTCAAAAAATAGTTGATTTCGCAGATCCTACTGATAACCCTCTTAGAACATCTGAAAACAGATCTTTGAATCTGAGAGCTTCGTCCAATTATATTATTTTATTAAATAGTAAGAAGTTTAGATAACTGAATTTAGTAATATCTCAGTTAAAATAATACTTAAAAAAAAAAATAAATACAATTTTTTGACGATCATGCATGTATTTATGTTTCACATACCCACACGCGCGCGCGCACACACACACGCCTATATCACGCGCGAGAACGTGAGAAATTAATTAGGATTTCGGCCACGATAGATCTCCGAGGGAGGTTTTTGGTCACATCCAAGACTACAGAACTATACTGTTCAGCCCTGTGTTAGTAGTCTGCGATGTGACCAAAAACCTCCCTCGGAGTCGCTTTCGAAACGTTGGCAGTAATAAAATAATTACTCAATCATTTTGGAGCATTTAACTTTTCTAATCCTGGCCGAAACACTCATTACTTTCTCAGGCGTAATAATCGACGGCCAACGAACCTACAACCATATATTTGCTATTATATATACTTAGCGTATTAATATCATTGAAATATTAATTCCCTCTATGAATACATTTTAAAATAGACCAGTATTGTTTCGTTTTTAGCCATAAGATGGGCCGAAGCATTGGCGTTATAAAATAAATAGTTTTGATTTTATAAAATGTTTTATTTTCTGAAGTACTGAAGATTAAGTCTCAGTCAAATCTATCAAATTAAGTTAAACATTAAAATTCACGAGCTTTGATTCTAATTCTATTGAATGATACTAACAGGAGATTTACAACTTTGTTTTAAGCAATGCAATTTACATTGGTTGTCTATAAAAAGTACCAAATTGATGGCCTTTATTAGGCTTGAAACCAAGCCAATCAACACACCTTGCTGAATGTTCATTCTGAGGTCTGTGAACACTCCCACTACTCAATAATAAATAACCTGCCAGTAAGTAAACATTGTGTAAATCTCTTCTAAGTAAAATATGTCAAATTGATCTTCAATTCAAAGTGGACTGTTGCCAACTAAATTTGAGTTGGAACATGGGTATCTCGACCTGATAGTCCCTGACTAAATCTCTGATCACAAAGGTCAGTAGTGTTAGAGTTTTCTTTAATGTGAGTATGAGGAACCTTTCTTCAGATGAAGATCTGAGGTTACGAATTGTAATCCAAATTTGCTTTTCAACCTCGCCAAATAAATTACAAATTGAAAAAATTAATAAATTAAACGAACGAAGCTAGTCGTGTATATTTTTTAAATCAAACAATACAAGCCAATGCATCTCATATATATATATATATGTGTGTGTGTGTGTGTGTGTGTGTGTGTGTGTATCGTGTGTATGTATTTGTAATTTTCAAACTAAAGTTATGCATAAAGTAATATGTTTAGATAATATTGTTTGACCGTCCGGAAAATGTGAAAGATATCAATGTATGAATCAATAAATTTAAGCTTTTTACTTGTAATATTAAACCAAGAAAATGTTTATTAAATAATTCATACATTGTAAAATGTAAAACTAAGTTGTTGTATTTGATATTTGTTATAATACGAATATCGCACCTTATGAATACAACTTAAATAGATGGTTATTGAACGTTACTAGCTTCCTTTATTGAAATAAATCAATATAGTCCTAATTTTTCGCCTAAAATATAGCTAATTTTCATTGTGTTATGATTATGACAACCGCAGTCACTTACTGTACAATACCCACCTTTTTCTACTGTAACTACTATGTCCATAATAGTGAACCATATCTTTAGAAAGATTCCATTCCACTCCATATCCAAGCCCATTCGTATTAGAGTCAGAAGATAAATGCTGAAGAATTAGTCAGGGTTTCGGCCAAAACCCGGACTAATTTCTCCAGCATAAGACTCGACGACCAACCAACCTTCAACAACGTCAAAAAAATTTTTAAACCTTCAGCATTACATAATCTTTTGAGCAGAAGAAATATTGATTATCCTGAATATAATTAATTGAGGAATATGGCCACATAGGGTGGTCACTGCAGAAGCTCCACAGAAATGAAGATGGTAATCAAACCCGATTGATTAAAATCAATAATTTGGTTCCTTTGATTAAAGTCAACTCCTTTTGAGCCCCTCATCAAGAGAAGATACAAAAAGTTGGAGCCTTGATAAATAAAGTCATTTAAAGAGTACAGGCCCATCGGTTGTTTACTCAGGATCTTATCAAGGGAACTAATGGATTTGCTAAGCTTTTCGATCATCGGAAAGAGTTTCAAGCGCAGGGAAATATCTAAAACTAAACTGAATTTAGCTGAAGGAAGACTTAAATTTTGGGAGTCAATGGGGTGGGCTGATTGTTACCTGGTATCGCCTCAGGGATCTCTCAGTACACATTATCTGAAATGAGTTTACGAATTACAAAATCTTTGTAGTTCGTCAAATCTACTCTATACAAACCAAGGTCTTTTCGCTTGTGTAATACCTCCATTTCAGACTGTTTCTGACCTGGGGGACTGTAACAAGTGTCCCGCAATTCTAGCCGAACAGTTCTGTAT
This sequence comes from Oncopeltus fasciatus, assembly GCA_000696205.2. Taxonomy (NCBI): domain Eukaryota; kingdom Metazoa; phylum Arthropoda; class Insecta; order Hemiptera; family Lygaeidae; genus Oncopeltus; species Oncopeltus fasciatus. Next base: position 126,442 of record KZ808798.1, read on the forward strand.
AAACCTAGGAACGATACTTTCAGCATTATCTTGTTCAAAGAACTAAGAACTCATTCTTTGTTACGTCCAAAATTTTTGCATTACTCGTATTACTTTAGCGAGACATTCCTCGGTGTACCTCTTGCATTCAATAGTGTTCTGTATTTCAAACACTCCTCACTCTAGAACATTCCCAATACATCGTTACCATTATTAAAGTACCAGTGGTAAACTTCTTTGTAATAAAGCTAAGCTTCATCACCTATTACTGAACTGTTTACATTGGAGGCTTTTAAATTATTAAACTCTTTCAGGATTTACATAAAGCGTGAAATTCAATTCTCCATTTGAGCTACAGTAAATAGTAATGGGAACCGAAGAGTTCAAAGCTTCTTAACTTAGAGATGATCACACAGAATGATATTAACCGCTGGTGTATTTGTGCTCAAGGACTCCGTCTATCTGGTAGAAGGTCATTGCCCCGTCTGCGTCAGGCTATTTCCAAACAGCATAAATGTTTTTTTATTTGCTTTTTTCAGTGACTGATGGAGCTGGCTAACATGATCTTGAAATGTTCTCAGAAGTATTTAAAGTCCTCGTAACCATTTTATTATCGTTGCACTGTATGGGCAATCCCCTTGAAGCATCCCTCCCTCCAAACAGTGATACACAAGTAGCCCGAATGGAAACTTCTAACGTTGTGTTTCTCTGCATTCAAATTCACGGCAGAATGACATCGCAGACCCCCGGTAGTAGAGGGAACAAGATCTTAGTACAGGAACTCAGCCAGCTACTTTGCGAGCAGGTTCAGGTCTGAGTGTATTCCAACCTCTCCAAGCGTGCTTTCATCTCACACATCGCACACATTTCTTAGTGCTCTTTGTATTTTGCAACCTAGAATATTAAAGCACAACAGTTTACAAAGCCTGACTAGTCTAAACTAGCTGCTCTATTAAACATAGCATAAAAGAAAAAATCTTTAATTACCAACCAAAATCCAACAAGAATATGCCAGAATATCTGAGGCATATTTTCATTTTGATGCCTGTTAAAAAAAAAAACATGTTTTTTTAATCTTTTCTGAATAATTTTACTAGAGTAATGATGAGTCATAATTCTTATATGATAATTAAGTATTTCGCCAATTCAATTGGCTTACGGTGTTAAAAATCACAGTATGACCCAATAATATTTTTAAATTTATTATAATTCGATAATTAGAAAATATTTAGTTAATAATTGATTGAATAAAGGGTTAATTTACATAACTCAGAAATACAAATATAAATTAATCACTGAACATAAATAACTCTTAACTGTAGCATATAGTCTTTGTAGAAGTTCATCGCTATTTTAAAATTTTTACTTAAAATAAAATGTTTGTTGTGAACATTTCCCAATTAGATTTCCTACCAGTTTTATTTATTAATAAACGATATACATGAACAGATTACAAGTTTCATCAGTTGTTTTAGGGCTGTACTTTTATTTATTTTCAAATTTGATTTACAATTTGTATTTATTATTCTAGAAGAACTTTTTTTCCCCCCATAAAATAATGTGATTCAGCGATTAAGAAGTACATAATTTTTTCTCATACGTTGTAAATGAAGGATTCTCAATTTTTTTTTTGAAGTTTTGTATCAGATGAAAGTCATAAATACAGTTCTATCCGACATCAAAATCAATTCAAAAATAATTTTTAGCATAAAAAGGTAAAGACTAATTGCCATATTAAATTTCTTTAATTTTGTCATCCGGGGAAAATCATTGTAATAATGGAGAGCTTCGTGGATAGAGGGTTATAGTGACATTTTACCTATTCTCACAAGAACTAGTTTTAAGAAATTGATTTTAGTTGTGGCGTTGAATCCCACGAAGATTTTATTCAAGAAATGCAAGGGAATAGAATAAAAAATCTTACTACCTCAGCCGGGACTCCAACCCGGGTCGCAAGTATGCTGGCCATTGCACCACCGAGGCTAGCTAGATAATTTCTGCTACTTCCCGCACTTCACTCCGAGTCTAAAACTCCTAGTAAGACGAATATATCGTCTTATATTCAAAGGAGCTAACATTGTCAGCTATTTTTTAGACCCTCGTATTTAAAAATGTTATATTTCTTTTCTAAATAATGACTTTATTTATGACTTTGAAGTCATTATTATTATTATTATTTATATTNATAATATCTTATTTATTTATTTAAAACGACCTCTGCATATTGACCTGGCATTTAAATTAGACATAACTTCATTAACAAAATTTTGGGGGTTAAATGAGCGGGCTAAATGGTTGCTGAAGTCGGCGTACTGATATGGGAGTCGCCTGACTTCTTATGGGAGCTCTGTTAACCAGAGTGCCCTATCCCACTGTTTAGCATCTCCTAGTATTTCCGATTCCCGTCAACGCCTACTTGCTGACCTCCTCGTGGTAACCTCCGGGCAACGGACTTGTGGTTAAAACCCATAAGGACGGTGGATAGCAGAGGCGGGGGTTCCCTACTGAGCAAATCCTCCTCTTTCGCAGAGAGAACTAGTGTCGGTCTGCCGGCCAAATGTGTCAGCCCCACCAGCAGAATCGGTAGCAATGGTTAAAGGCTCTTGCTACGTCAAATCCATCTCTACGTCTTCTAACAAGAAATCAGCCGGATTGTCTCTTTTGGACGCCGAGGGTTTGCAGGGCCATTAAATCTGAACACAGATTTCTCGGAGTTGTTTTGGGTTCAGAATTCAGATGGAAGATACTCAATACTTGATAACTAAGTGCAGCAATGCGTTAAAAATGATAAAATATTTGTCAAGACTCAAATGGGGAGCGCAAAGAGAAATTCTTCTCCGAATATTTGATGCACTTATTGAGTCAAGACTTGATTATGGATGCCCTGTTTATGGGTCATCGAGGCAAACTTGGCTGCTTCAGTTGGATAGGCTTTATAATCTTGGCCTTCGCTTAGCGACAGGTGCTTTTCGGACAAGCCAAACTGAATTAATATACGTTGAATCCGGATATCTTCCCCCTGATCTAAGGCAAGAATTGGTTACTCTCAATTATGTTGCTAGTATTAGAGCTTAAAGAGAACATTTCCCCAACTTGATAAACAGGAGATAATTAAAAAAATTCGAGATGTGAGAACTCTTACTAGACCTCTAACTGTAAGTGCTGGTGAAATTTATCGAAAATATAAAGAAAATGAGGATAAAACAATGCCATTCATACAAACACCCATAAGCCCATGGAGCCTAAAGATACCTTGCATTGATTATACTTTGAACAAACTTGTAAAACGCGACACACCTCTGGAAGTATATAGAAAACTGTTTCAAGAAAAACTGAAAATCTATAATAATATTAAACCAATATTTACAGATGGTTCAAAAACAGAAAATGGGGTTGGATATGGTGTAGTACTTCCTGACGGAAGAGGCATTAAAGTACCATTTCCTACTCATACCAGTACTTTCCATTAATTAATTCCAGAATTAATGACCATTATAGATGCTTTTAAGAATGCTACATTCATCAAACTGATGCCCTAATATGCTGTGAGTCGTACAGCTCTCTTCAAGCGATCCTAAACAAGATCAATAGGTATCCGTTACTTCAAAAGTGAGTTTGTTGACCGTAGATATTATTCTAAGATGATTTTAGTTGAGGTTCGGTCGAGTAGAGTTCTCGACCGAACCCCAACTAAAATCATCTTAGAATAGGTATCCGTTACTGTGCGAAATTCAAAATTTGATGGAAGAACTCCACGAAAAATAAATATAAAACTCCTATGGTTCCCCAGCCACGTTGGGATAATGTGAAATTAAGAAGTTGACGTCCTTGCGAAGGAAGCTACCCTCGGATACATGCACGCATCTCAAAGACGAAAGACGCCGTATAAAAAAATTATTTGGACAAACAAAGATGGGAAACAAAGTGGCAACAAAGATGGGACAGAAGTTTAACACGTCTGCGATCTATATCACCACAAGTCCGGACTTCGGTCTCATATGAAAAATTGCTAAGAAGAGATGCAGTTGTCATCATGAGGATACGAATAGGACATACACGTCTAACCCTCGGTTGCCATCTAGTTGGCAGGCGACGACCCGCATGTGGCCTGTGTGAAGATCTTCTCACGGCGGACCACATTATATGCGAGTGTCCCAAACTACAAAAACAACAAAGCAAATGTTTGGCTTAAAAGGGGATCCAAAGAAGATGTTGCGAGTTAATAAAATTTTAATAAGATTGTTGAAAGCACAATTGTGATCATTAACGAAACAAATTGGAGGACTTTCTCTTCCCGTTTGAATTTTGTAAGTTTCTAAAAATTAGTTTCTCTAACGAAATCAAAATATTTTAACTAATTAATGCAAGGGAATAGAATAAAAAATCTAACTGTCCTAGCCAGGGCTGGAACCTGGATCTCCTGCTAACCGGGCAAGCGCGTTATCCAGAGACAGATTGGTTTAAATTTACGTGGGATTAAAAACCACAATAAAATTAATATTTATGAATCAAAATATTTTATTTCATTGAATGTGCATAATTTTCAATGGAGATGATTTCTGTCTGGTATGCTTTGAAAAATAAATGAAGAATTAACACACAAAAATTGTTATTATTTTTACAGAATTTGCTAAGTTGGTGAGTTATTTTCAATCCTACTTCTCACTCATATTTTACATTATATTTAGACTCCTATTGTTATTTAAGAGAAAGAGTTCCTAAGGTAGATCGGGAAAGAGAGAGCCCACCTGTAAAAGTTAGATATTTTATTCCATTTATACTGACGAACAAAGCATTTCTATCTCTCAAGAGCATTACTAAGGAATTCTCCTTTCTCTTACAATAACAACATGTATAATAGAATAAGTCATGTCCTGAGCCTTTATTCACATGGTGTATAATGAATAGACTGAATTACCTTGTTCATGTCTGTGAATCTTTTAAATATAAAGACTCTTTAAGGTAGATATTCCTTTAATTAAGAACACAGTATGGGCACCATTTTACATTTTATAATTTTTTCCCAGCTTATTAATAACCACAATGGCTTCACTGTGTACGTATACTTCATTGATAAGGTCCTTTTTATAAGTATCAGGGGCAATGGATGGATTCAGTTGGATGTGGCATCGAATGAAATAATCGTATTCTTTTATTGTGTTATAATGGTTAATGTAAATCCTGTTTATTTAGGCATATGATTCGCGGTTTGTTGCGGGGAGAAAGGGTTTGCACAATAGAAAGCAAATCTATTGAGTTGCCGGTTACACTTAAGGTAACTTCAGAAGGAGAAGACCAGAGGAGGGGTGGTAGGTGAAAGCACCAGGGTGAATTAAGGGAGAATTAAGGGTCCCTTAAACCGATGCTTTTGCGATCGAAGTTCGTGAACGAATAATACGTAACTTTCGTGAAACAATGTAAACATTGCAATATTTAGAACTTTCCATTCCCTTTAACACTACAATTTATTCACGTCTTAAAACGGAATCAAAAGAAAAAATGAACCTTTTCATTTACTTACAGTAAATTAAACACAATTGTATTATTATTGAAATTTCAAAATAAAATTCTATTTGCATATCAATAATGAAATTAAAATAAGTAATTAAATTCTCAGAACTTATTCAATTACAAGAGACCCTTTTTCTCAAAAACTGGAAAGACAAAAGATAAATCAAAATCAACGATTTCAATTGAAAAGTTGAATGATTTAAATTGGGAAGAATGAAAGAGATATATACCAAAAAAAAAAAAAAGAACAAAAAGAAATTCTGGCTTAAACATGGCTTATGCATATTTCCCGCAGAGAAATCAATCCATTTATGTCGTTAGCATGATTTTACATATCTACATAAATTTTTCTCAGTCAAAGCTAAAAATATGGTCTGTTCAAAATTTCATAATTTCTTTTATGTAGAATCTCAATTGGTCATTTAATTTTTTTTTTCCAAACGATTAGTTGAGTTTGTTCATGTCTCATATTTACCGAAAGGGGGTTGAGGAATATCAAAATATTACACTCGTTATACCTTTGTTATAATTAGCCATCAACGACGATGTGAGACTAACATAACTTTTAAAAATGTATTTTTTATAATATTTATATTCAATAACATTACATGATATCAGTTCAGTGGAATAAATTTATGCCCCCCAAAAAGAAGTTGACATACGTTTGCATTACACTCTGTACTGGGTACGACACTCCTTTATACCAGNGGAAAATAGTATATTTTAATAATATAACGATATTTGGTCTTAAGAGAAATAATGAATTTCAGGAGTAGAATATGACCGTAATACAGCAGTGCAGTGGGGTGTGTGTGGATATTAGTCACGACTAAAAATATTTAAAAAAAATACTCTTTTGATTACTTTGAAGTGAAGTTTCAAAATACATGATTTATTTATCAAGGCTGGCTTAAAATTCAAACATAACGTAAGTCAAAGAATAAAATAATAAAAAAATTTTTTGCAGTGAATAATTTTTTTTAAAAACAAATCTTACAAAGCAGTTTCTTATCTACATGTCGTAGGTTGTAAAATTATGAGGGGTCGTTATTCAAAATATCTAAGAAAATTAATATAATAAAATATACGAACTATAATGTTAGATCAGAAAATTTACAAAATTCATATTGAGAGATATGAAGACCTGTACAAATAAGAGTTGAAGCCCTACCACTCTTAAGCATCTCCTGCCAACACTATAAAAGGCAATGTAGATAATACAATACATACCCCAGGCCTAATAAATAAATTTGCAAAAAGTATTATCAGGCAAAACCTGCCTCGCCATTATAAGTATATTTGAATATATAGCAAATATATACTAGCAAATCTGTTGGAGGATTCGTAGGATAATATTAGCTTTCTGTATTTTAAGGGGAAGTTGTTTTTAATATTGAGTATTATAAGCTACAAAATGTATTTACCAAGGCAACGAACTTGCACCGGTGTGTGCCAAAGTTGTTATGGGTGACCGACTTTACTCGCTTTGCCATACAATAGAATATTCTTAATAATTTTTTAAATTTTGGCAAACATAATTTTCTTATTTATGTACAAAATCACATGATTGGGTTTTCTGATTTTAATAATATCTTGTTGTAGGCCAGCCTTAATAAACAAAATTTATGTCAAACGCTGGCTGAAAGTATCTAGAGTGGCTTTTATTTATTTCATTTTTATTCTTTAGTTATAACCACACAACCTGCAATATATTTTTTATACTTTTTCAATTTATTTTTAATTTAGGGTTAAGAAAAATTTTCTNTTATAATTTTTTTATTATTTTTAATTTAGGGCTAAGAAAAATTTTCTTGATTTTTATTAGTGTAAAATTGAATGCTGTACAAAATTATCCCGAAGAAGACTTAATAAAATTGATATTTAAGAATGAAATTACGAATATTGAGTCCTTCCCCGAAAATTCCAGAACTTGTCTTTGTGATTTCTCTTTTTAACAATTATTGCTCCCTCAGGCTTGTAATATTAAATAAGTCATTTTCTTTTATTAAACGTTAGAAATGCTTTGTTCATTTTCTTTTAAAATTTGTATTAAAAGCCTGGGAATTTCCGCTCCTATCTATCTTTTAGTATTTAGGTTTATAATTTGGAAAAAAAAAAATGAATAAAAAATCTGTCATGCACTGTGGCACTAAAAAGACTTCCCATGTGTCATGTGAAAAATCAGAGTAAATGGATTATTTGATTTTATTAGCCGGAGCTAAGATACAAAATCAGTGTACAAGTTGGGATCACCAAGACTGGCATTTTCAGAAGGAAGGAAAGGAAAAAACGTTCAACTAAAGAAAATAGAATATAATAAAACTGCCTGTCGCAGGGATATGGTTTACGTAAACCAAATTTCAAGTAATTTCTTTGGTCATGGTCAACTTTTTGTTGCATGCATATAGCTATTGTCGCTGACTTGCGAATACGGGTCTCGAAATCCGCCGAGCCGCTTTAAGCTTCGCTGTTCAGTTGGGGGTTGAAGACTGCTGGGTAATACCTATAATAGTTTTAACTTGACATCTATCAGATTTATATATTTCCCTGCGCTTGAAACTCTTTCCGATGATCGAAAAGCTTAGCAAATCCATTAGTTCCCTTGATAAGATCCTAAGTAAACAACCGATGGGCCTGTACTCTTTAAATTGCTTTATTTATCAAGGCTCCAACTTTTTGTATCTTGTTGTTCACGTAGGCTTCCACGGTCGTCAGATGTATGTACAGTTTCTTCTTCCGGGTTGGACCGTGTCAAGTTTTTGATAGTTGCCGAGCTTTCGCACATCCTGTGATGGCTTCTTCAGGGCTGAATAGAGAATGAGAGCAGTTTTCAAATCAAGGGGTACTTATACCCGTCGTGGTCCGGTCCTTAGGCGAAGCCTGCCTTCCCATTGGTTTATCCTGTCTTCTGACGGCTGGTCTCCGGAGTAGTCAGGTCACTGATTGGCTGGATCCTCTTGTCGACTAGCGCTGGTTTCCAGTTCTTGCTGAGTCTGTAACCGTCTTCCCTGTTGATATTTTTCGGATTCATCGTTATTTCGATGGCTTCTCTGATAGTGCGACGATAGTAGTTGCTTTCCCGGGCCAGTACTGAAGCGTCTTCGAATTTGATGTGGTGGATGGTGTTGTCGAAGTGTTCTGCTAGAGCTGACCTCTCCGTGCGTCCGTGTTTGATATCTGCGATGTGTTCTTTGAGGCATGTGTCGATCGTCCTTCCGGTTTCGTCAATGTAAGAAGTTCCGCAGGAGCAGGGAATCTTGTATATTCATGGAGTCCGAAGTCCAAGCTTATCCTTAGGCTTGCTTCGGAAGGATATCGGTTATTTTTCTGTCCGTGCTTAACGTTGTTCTTATCTTGTGATTCCTGAGTATCCGGGCGATTTTTTTGATCTTTTTGTATCTTCTCTTGATGAGGGGTTCAAAAGGAGTTGACTTTAATCAAAGGAACCAATTTATTGATTTTAATCAGTTGCGTTTGATTACCATCTTCATTTCTGTGGAGCGTCTGCAGTGACCACCCTATGAGGCCATATTCCTCAATATGATTCAGGATAATCAATATTTCTTTGTGCTGAAAAGATTATGAAATGCTGAAGGTAAACATTTCTTTTACATGGTTGGAGGTTGATAGGCCGTCGAGTATTATGCTGGAGATATTATTTAAGGTTTCGGACAGGATCAAAAAAATAAAATACTATAAAATTATTGGTGTTTTATTTTATTATTGCCAACATTTTGACTTAACTTGTTAGTCATCATTAGGACAATAGTGATAGTAGAGTCGGAAATAATAAAATAATTACTCAATAATTTTGTAGAATTTTTTTTCTCAGATCCTGAAAAACCCTGACTGGTTTTATTATTTTGTTAGATGTTTTTCTTTTGTTAGGATTCGGTCAAGGTAGATCCAAAAAATACGATTAAAAAATGTGTATTTTTTAATTATCTGCCAACATTTCGGCTTACATAATGTTGAAATGCGTCATAAGAAAAAATAAATAAATTAAATGATTTATATTATTATTACATAGAATTGCCATTACTAAATGTAATGTGATATCAAAAGTATGAATGTAGTAAACTATGTAGAAAAATTCA
>KZ808798.1:146769-159716 GCA_000696205.2 Oncopeltus fasciatus
ATATATATATATACATATATAAAGATATATATTTGCATTGTATTGGAATTATTCATGTATTTACAAAATGTTTATTATTCAGTTTTTATCTAAAAGTACATAATATGGAGGGGTCCTCTGCGTTATTATGTACATTTGCAAGTCAATGCTCGCCGTATTATTTAATACCCCCCCTTTGTTTTTATCATCCCCCATCTAGAATAATGTATACCTGCCGATAGCTCACTTTCTCATAAGCCTTTCGACAAAAATTTTTCTTTTACTTATTTAAATTTATTTTTTTCATTTTCATGTATTTTACGAATTTTGTTAAATTTTGTGGGTTCTTTTAAACATGAATGAAAAACTGATAGAAGGGATTTTATGGAGTATATTAGCTATATTTTCGATAGAAGATGAGTTCAAATTTATTTAAAATTCATTGGTAAATTTTTATGTTGCGCATCTTTAATTAATCGTGGTTATTGATTATATTTTATTATAGTCCTAAATACCAAACAAAAATAAAAGTCACTATGTACTGTGGGCACTATTCAAAACTTATTTATAACTCAAATGGAGAGTTTTTGACCGTGGAGAATATTGATTGAGAATTTGTCTGGGTTCGGTCAAGGTTGATCCAAAAATGAAATAATTTTTAAAAATAAGTCTGTTTTTTTTTGGATCAACCTCGACTGAACCCCAACATATTCTATAACTTATTTAGAATTTTTGTTGATTTATAAATTGCTTTATGGCTTTTAAATTACTCTTTTGATATTTTTAATTTTTCCTTCACCATAACTTCCTGTGTTATATGTATTATTCATCAGCGAGCTGTGGTGTATGTAAATCTATGGCGATTTGCCGGTTATACAGTTCCATATTTTTTGTAATATGTGCCTAGAGTTCCTTTAATAAAAACACATACATATTCATATATTTATATGTATCACATNAAACCAAAAAAAAAACAAAGTTCGTAAAATGTAAAAAACAATGAACATTTAGAATTACTTTATATATTTAATCTTAGATAATTAGTCGAAAAGAATATCGACGGTTGATTTTTGCTAATTTGGACCAATCTTCGGTCTTAATATTTACATATTATGGTAATAGAAAATTTTTTTTTATTACATTGCAATTAACAGTTTTTTGTGATGTCACGTAAACACTTGACTTGAACGTGAATTTAGCACATATTATTGACAATTTATACCCCTTGTGTTAAGCGAATTTCTTAAACTAGGAAATGAAAAAAAATGGCTATGATCTGTTTCACGCTCAGTGGAAAAGGATCGGGTTTTTGTAGGAAAAAAAAAATAAGAGGATAAATGGGGAAAAATCTATCAACTAATATTACGATGTGATTGCAAGGTCGGACGCCATTTTAATTTAGAGATATCTAAAGAAAGAAAAAACGAAGAAAATAATAAGAAGAAGAAAGAGTTATTAATAATGACTGAAAAAATAAGAAAGTACATATTTTATACAAAAAAAGAAAAAAAAAAGAAAATCCTCCTAGCTGATATCGAACCTATGAACTTTAATTTACAAGACAAGCGCACTCCCTTTCCTTACCCCTGTAAAAACATTTTACCATAGCCACATTCGTAGTGCCCTTTGACTGTTAATGTTTATATGAAAAAGAAATTAGAGTAATTAATAAAACGTAATAATAATGCCAAACTCTGAAGCTGGCAAGTAATATTTGAATAGTGCTTACAGGAGTTTTATTCTAGGGCCTTTTAACTTTTTATAGTATAAATTGTAAGAAACTCATCAATATTGAAAACAAATTTATAAGGCTGAACTTGAAAGTTGAACATTTATAAACAAACTCATAGCGCCATTTCTTTGCAACTTAAACAACTAACTTTAAGACCTTTTGTCATTTACTAAAAAAATAACTAACATTGTAGAAATCAAATTAAATTAAAGCAAATATTCTAAATAGTAATAAAAAGATTGGGTTGTTTCGTAAGTCAATTTTGAAATACGTTTTTCGTAAAATAAATTGTAACATGGATAAAACGTGTGGACGTTAAACTGAGGTATAGGATTAGCTAAGTTGTCGTTGAAACTTACCCGACCCAGATAGACACATACTTCCAGAAACATTTACAACTATGTCGAGAATTTATAATAATTTTCAATAAATAAATATCGCGACGATAAATTAAAATAAAAAGTACCCAATCTTTTGAATCGAACTGCACAAATTGTGTCAAATATCATCAAAATCGGTTCAGGCCTCCTAAATCGTAATTCTTACGATTTAGGAGGCGGGGGANAAACGAAGATGGCCCCGTGACCTCCTGAGGACTGTAAATAATTTGAGAGTGGTGTCATTGGTCACCTTCTCTCCTCATGTGATTGAAATTGAAAGTCATTTTTTTTTATTCATCGTGGTGATCAAATTACAAAATGTTTTAATTTAAAAGAATGTAATAAATAAATAAAAGTTTAAAAAAAAATTAAAAAAAATCCTAAAGTCCCATTAGTTCACTAATTCGGGTTATTTACGTATACCTACTTTGTAGTGTAGGTGAAATTAGTGGAAATTAGTCTTATACAACATTGCTTGAACAATCCTTAAATCCCCATTGCAGTTTGCAGTATTTCAATGCCTCAAATTAAAAATAAATGTAATTAAGTGAGGTTTTGAGGTAATAATAATAATAATTTATGTACACCCCAAGTAAACAGATGTGTGAGAGTTATCTAAGATTGTACAAGCAATGTACTGTAAATGAGTGATTTACCTGGACTGAAGAATCGTTTTAATTAAGTTATTAAACTCATTTGAAATATAATTAATGAATATTTATTTTATTTAACTAATTTTAACGACAGGAAATAGGGTTATTAAATAGTAATTTTAGTCGACAAATTTCAATAGCAATAAATAAGGTTAATAAGTAGTTATTTTAATTGATTCATTTTTACGACAAGAAATTGGTTTAATAAATAGTAATTTTAATTATATCATTTTAACTACGAGAAAAAGGGTTAATAATTGGTTATTTTAATTAACTCATTTCGAAAAGAAAAAAGGTTAATGAATGGTCATTTTAATTAACTCATAACGACGAAAAGAAATATGGTTTTTAAATTGTTATTTCAATTAACTCATTTTAATGACGAGGAAAAGTGTTAATAAATGGTTATTTTGATTAACCCATTTCCCCGTGTAATATTCTAAATAGCTATTCCTGCTAAAGAATGTAGGGACAGCAGGAATTGACGAAGTAGACACGGAGTTTTGCACAGCGATCTCCATTCATTTTGTTAATGAGTGTACTTCGTGTAATATTCTAAATAGCTATTCCTGCTAAAGAATGTAGGGACAGCAATTAATATATATTATTTACTATTAGTAGTAATATATATATTTTCACATTATTATTAAGAATATTTGTCTCGTACAGGTAAATTTTCAGCCAAGAAAAGAATCTCCTAATAATGTTACATACAATAACATCCCTATACCTCTCTCTCTGATTCAGTCCGTTACCTTGGGTTCCTCCTTGACTCACGACTAAACTGGAGCGAACATCGAAAACTTGAGCGACAATACTCAACAGACGCTACGGACTCTTATACAGACTTATAAATAGGCGCCCACAGATGACAATAGAAAACAAACTGACCATCTACAAGGGTGCCGCGCTATACCTTCCAACGAATACAATCCTTTCAGTCCAAAATGCTAAGAATAATTGCTAACGATCCATATTATGTGTCCAACTCTATCCTTCATCACGACTTTAATATTCCTTTTGTCAAAGACCTTATCTCCACCCGCTTTAAGTTCTTCCATAGTAAACTTCAATTTCATCCCAATCCATTTGCCCAATCCCTGTCGTCGGACTCCAGTCCTCACAATCCTCCCGGGCGACTAAACGGAGATGGTCTCGCGACCTCCTTGGCCTTAATGCCTAAACTTATTAGTAGTGGGATCGATGGGCCCTCGCTCCCTGCACAGTGATGTTAACTTATTTATTTTATTGTTATTTTTAATTTTTTTTTAAATTTAATTTTTTTGCTATTGTAATTTCTCTGTCATAAAATGACTAGATGTTATTAAAAAAATGTAATAAATAATGATCTATTAAACAAAAAAAAAATTTTTTCCTGTTCTCTAGCGTTCGGAATTCGAAAAAGAAATAAACACTAAGTAATCTTTTTTCAACGGACTGTTGGATAAGTTTGTTAACTGCTTAAAATCAGTGTTGTATCTATCTTTGTGGGTTGAAATTAATTGCATTATTTGTGTGTGTTTGTGTTCGAGAAAGAGGAAAATTTATGAATAAGAAAATGAAAATATTTTTTTAGGAATAAAATCATATCCACCGATGACCAACGACAATTACTTTCTCATGAAGCAATTATTTTAAAATAATTAAATTTTAAATGTATATATTTGAGTTTTATTTGAATTACTCATATTTTTATAAAATGTTTTGAATAGTATTCAGTTGTTATCTAAAAGAACATATAAGAAGGAGTTCCCGGCAATATTATGTATGATTACGGGTAAATGCTTTCTGCATTATTTAATACCCTTTGCTTTTATAGAGTGGAAGGGGTATTGTAGGTAGACCAAAATTTTAAATCGTAATGTCAGCATAATCATGTGTTATTACAGTCTTACGAGAGTAAAATGTAATTATTACATTCTATAATTTTACATTTCTATTAAAATTTTCCAAAACAAAAACAAAAACAAACTCTTATTATGGATGATATTTTATAATATAAATAAGAAAATCATGCAGGGTTCCCTCTTTTAAAACTATAGTAACTAAATACGGGATTTAGGCTACTTTATAAAATCTGTCACTTGTGTTCGTTATGAGTTGAAATCAGTCATGGCAATAATTTGTTAATACTGACACTATTATTATTAAAGTTATTAAAAAATTTTAGGGAACATAAGAGGTTGAAAATTCATATTTCTGGTTTCTATACTTCATAATGTTTTTACAAAAATCACATTTTACTGAATATATTATAGTACCAATAACTAAGGATTCTAATAATGTTAACTTTAATTGTAAATCGCTTTTCCCTCCCTTCTCTCTTGCCCTAACATCGTTTATCTTTATTCCCTACTCCTGCCCGAAAAATTGGTGGGGTTTACCATAATAATAATAATAATAATTGAATTATGGTAAATCTGTTTATTTGATTTTTTTTTTTCTTTTTTCTGTAAACGAGCTTTGATTTTCTAACCAGCGTCAATCCCAATCCTGCACTGGGCTGGCTTTCAAGATGAAAGGAAAGCCTCCTTTGTTCAACGTGTGCAAGGACCCACAAGAGGGTGTAGTCTACAAATGGCCCTTACTATCAAAAAGGGGGTAAAATATAGTGGGAAATAGTCTTTTACATGAGGTCCTTAGGAAATGCTTTGGGGGAACGGAAGTCATTGTTGTTTAGCACGGCTCTAATTAGAAGCCAGAGTTTGGGCGGGGATGGAGCAATTGAAATGTTCTCTTACTCAGTACAGAACCAGCCATCAGTAAGTAAATCTGCAAACAGCCAAAGAGCATAAGGGATTTTTTATCATTTTAGTTATCGTGCATTAATCAAAGAATTTTTTAACATTCTTTAATTAAATAAAAAAAGTTTTGACGAAGTATTTTAATTAAAAAAAAAAGTATTTTATTGAAAATTTAAAAAGACAAGCAATTTATTTCTTAATAGGGTAAAAAATAAATTGAGTAATGAAAAATCTGGTTCTGCTCACTCACAAAATTTCCTTCCACTTTATCATAATCTAAATATATTTGAATTAATAAGTTTCATTAAAATTTGAGGCTTTAATGTAATTAACACAAAGTCAGTTGTCTAAGCGATTTTATCCTACTAAGCTGCTACAAGCTCAAGCAGGAAAGAGCTCATACTTGAGAGTATTAGACTGTTTAAAAGATCTCTAAATTACTCACGATTCGTCCAATCGTCGACAAAAAATTTGGTCAACATAAACACGCGTACATACATCTTGTACATACATAAAGTGACTCCAAGTGCTAATTAGCTGTTTGAGTTATGTAGTATGAAAAAGGTCAAAATGTCAGGAGGGTAATATAGCGATTTAGATTTACTTTATTTATGAGTGTATTTCTTTCTAAATGGCCATTCCTGCTAAAGAATGTAGGGACAGCAGGAATTGACGAAGTAGACACGGAGTTTTACACTGGAATCTCCATTCATTTCATTAATCAGTGTACTTCGTGTAACATTCTAAATAGTTATTCCTGCTAAAGAATGTAGGGACAGCGGGAATTGACGAAGTAGGCACGGAGTTTTGCACAGCGATCTCCATTCAGTTTGTTAATGAGTGTACTTCGTGTAATATTCTAAATAGCTATTCCTGCTAAAGAATGTAGGGACAGCAGGAATTGACGAAGTAGACACGGGGTGTTGCACAGCGATCTCCATTCATTTTGTTAATGAGTGTACTTCGTGTAATATTCTAAATAGCTATTCCTGCTAAAGAATTTAGGGACAGCAGGAATTGATGAAGTAGGCACGGAGTGTTGCACAGCGATCTCCATATATTTTGTTAATGAGTGTACTTCGTGTATCATTCTAAATAGCTATTCCTGCTAAAGAATGAAGGGACAGCAGGAATTGACGAAGTAGACACGGGGTGTTGCACAGCGATCTCCATTCATTTTGTTAATGAGTGTACTTCGTGTAATATTCTAAATAGCTATTCCTGCTAAAGAATGTAGGGACAGCAGGAATTGATGAAATAGACACGGAGTGTTGCACAGCGATCTCCATTCAGTCAACTAGCTGTCTACGTTACAAGATTTAGGAACTACAGAGAGAACAAAGGAACGCCTGGTGTGTACGACCTTCGGCAAAAATTTATCACTCCGCGGTTTATCACCTGATCGATTATTTTATTTTCTCATGAGTTCGGCCTTCCATTAGTCACACGACAGAATATATTTGTACTCATGCAGTTGTATATGTTTTCATTTTCTTTAGAGTTTGAATTATCGAAATTCAGGATTGAGGAAGATAAGCGAAGACAGAATGAGCTACTTATACGCAAGGAGGTATGAAGAATCAAGGAGGTAAGGCGCCTTAATTGATGAAGAACAATCACTCAGGGAGATTAATGACTTGGTCCACTCGATTATCGCCACCATTTTACTTTTTTCCAGAGTTAACTCGGCTTATTGATTAAAGACAATTAGTTTAATTGTAATACGCCTCTTCTTGCATTTTGACTGATAGATGGAATCTTTTAATAATATTATTTCCACTTTTATTTCAATACTAATTAAATATACTAGTGGTGTGAATTATTTTAAGAAGGATGCAAAGTCTATAAATGACTTTCAAACTTGAAGTAAGGACCAGCTTAATGGTGCTTGGATGAATTATGAATTTTAGCGATTAATGACTTTCTAAAGCTCTTTTTCAACTTTATGTCATTATTTAAGAGTTTTTTTTTATTTATCAAGAAACATTAGGAGGTATTATTAAATTATATAGGATTGTCATGTTAGTTAGCTAAACCAATTTTATTTTTCAATTCAAAATGTTCTAATTTTAAATATTTTTCATTACTAATCTTAACTAGATGCCATTCAGCACTGGTGTAGCAAATGAAGAATTAAGATAAATGAGTCCAAATGCGTACAGGTTAATTTCAACTAAGAAAAGATTCCCCCTATAATGTCACATTTAATAATATCCCTATGGGGTACCTTGATTCAGTTCGTTACCTTGGGTTCCACCTTGACTCACGACCTAATTGGAGCCAACATATAAAAATCAAACGACAAGAACTCAACAGACGCTACGGACTCTTATACAGACTTATAAACAGGCGTTCACAGCACACAACAGAGAATAAACTGACTCTCTATAAAATACTAATACGACCGATCTGGACATACGGTGCAGAACTTTGGGGTGCCGCTAAGCCTTCCAACATCCAACGTATTCAATCCTTCCAATCCAAAATCCAAAGAGTTATTGCAAGTGCTTCATACTACGTCTCGAACTCTACCCTACATCAAGATTATAATATCCCATTCGTCCAAGACTTCATCTCCACTCGCTTCACGCTCCTCTACTGTAAACTCCAATTTCACCTAATCCATATTCCCAGTCCCTGTCATCGGACTCCAACCCCTATGATCCACCCCGACGACTAAAACGAAGATGGCCCCGTGACCTCCTGGGGACATAATCTGTAAATAATTTGAGAGTGGTGTCATTGGTCACCTTCTCTTCTCATGTGATTAATATCAATCACTAATTTCACCTACACTACAAAGTAGGTATACGTAAATAACCCGAATTAGTGAACTAATGGTACTTTAGGATTTTTTTTTAATTTGTTTTAAACTTTTATTTATTTATTACATTCTTTTAAATTAAAACATTTTGTAATTTGATCACCACGATGAATTAGAAAAAAAAAAGACATATAATATCATATGTCTTTTTTTTTCTAATTCATCGTGGTGATCAAATTACAAAATGTTTTAATTTAAAAGAATGTAATAAATAAATAAAAGTTTAAAAAAAAATTAAAAAAAATCCTAAAGTCCCATTAGTTCACTAATTCGGGTTATTTACGTATACCTACTTTGTAGTGTAGGTGAAATTAGTGGAAATTAGTCTTATACAACATTGCTTGAACAATCCTTAAATCCCCATTGCAGTTTGCAGTATTTCAATGCCTCAAATTAAAAATAAATGTAATTAAGTGAGGTTTTGAGGTAATAATAATAATAATTTATGTACACCCCAAGTAAACAGATGTGTGAGAGTTATCTAAGATTGTACAAGCAATGTACTGTAAATGAGTGATTTACCTGGACTGAAGAATCGTTTTAATTAAGTTATTAAACTCATTTGAAATATAATTAATGAATATTTATTTTATTTAACTAATTTTAACGACAGGAAATAGGGTTATTAAATAGTAATTTTAGTCGACAAATTTCAATAGCAATAAATAAGGTTAATAAGTAGTTATTTTAATTGATTCATTTTTACGACAAGAAATTGGTTTAATAAATAGTAATTTTAATTATATCATTTTAACTACGAGAAAAAGGGTTAATAATTGGTTATTTTAATTAACTCATTTCGAAAAGAAAAAAGGTTAATGAATGGTCATTTTAATTAACTCATAACGACGAAAAGAAATATGGTTTTTAAATTGTTATTTCAATTAACTCATTTTAATGACGAGGAAAAGTGTTAATAAATGGTTATTTTGATTAACCCATTTCCCCGAAATGAAATAGGGTTTAAATACAGTTATTTTAATTAAATAATTTTAAAGATTAGAAAAGGGGTTAATAAATGGTTATTTTAATTAACTTAATTTAGACAACGAGAAATAGGGTTTATTAATAGTTATTATAAATTTAACCATTGAACAGAGCATTCAATTTGATTATCTTTCGATTCTAATGACTACTTTGTTTTCAATCCTCTCATTTCGTTCTTCATTAGCTTATTTTAGAATTTCTTATCTATCTATAACTTTTGTCTTTTGTGGATATCCTATATCTTATCATTCTCTCCTATATCTTTTCATACAATTTTTCACTAACTTGATTTTCATTTCTAACAATAATTCTATAGAATCGAGTACCCAGCTCATTAATTTAGTAGAGTAACAATCTTGGCTTTATTTTTGCACCAAAAGAGGGAATTTTTAAAGATTTTACATTGCCTATGTTCATTTAATGCGATCAAGCAAGCTAAATTGTCCATTGGGTTTGGTGGACAAAGAGAAAAAGCACCAGATCATGAGAGCCCAATTAATTGTGTTCAATTATATTCAGCCAATTACGATGACCAATTTGTAATAAAATCTCTCCTGTAAATCTGCAATGGGGGGGGGGGGGGATAGAATGAGTGGGTACCGGGTAGTTGAGATAGAGGTGCGACTCTCTGGTCTGTGGATGTGACCGCGGTATACCGCAATTCAAATCAATTCCATCCCATCAGGAGGTTAATCTCAGCTCTAGCACCTGTGCCATAACCATCTTTCCACTTAGCCTTCCACATTTCAATTCCCATTGAGTTCAGTTCAAAAAACTCAATAATGAATGAGGAAAGTAAAACTCGGCTATTAGATAAATTTATCATATCCTTTAATTAGGGTTGTTTCGCTCTTATTTTGTCGATCCCCATTATCGTAGGGCTGATACGAAGGCAAAATTTTGTTGGCTACTAATGTAAATATTTTAGAAAAATAAAAATATTATATAGGAGAGTTTTTTGACCGTAGATATAACTATTAGATGATTTTAGTTGGGGTTCGGTCAAGGTAGATCCAAAAAAATACCAATTTAAATATAGTGTATTTTTTTAAAAGATTATCTGCCAACGTTTCGGCTTACATTGTAAGCCATCTTCAGGGCTATCATGAAGACGAGAGAGAACTGTCCCAAAGTTCGACTCAGTCATGGAAATGTGAAATTAGAGTCCCTACTGTCCGGACGTCCTCTCTCGTCTTCATGATAGACAGCCCTGAAGATGGCTTACAATGTAAGCCGAAACGTTGGTAGATAATCTTTTAAAAAAATACACTATATTTAAATTGGTATTTTTTTTAGATCTACCTTGACCGAACCCCAACTAAAATCATCTAATAAAAATATTATATTTACTTCAAAAAGATTCTTAATCGTTCCAAGAGAAGAACAATGAGGTTGTGTTGTTGTATGAGACAACTGAGTTTCTGCTACCCAATAGAAAATTAAAACATTCACACAGGCATTATTAATTTGAATAATAGTTAGACAGAATATATTAATGACTTTGGAGTGTAAAAAACGATGTAGATAATAATTATCACATTTTTTTGTATTCCTACTTTTGCGCATATTTTGGAAAAGTAAAGAAATAATGTTAGGTCCCCGTTGAACGACTGAGGCTGTAATCCTGGACAGTGGACATGAACCATACTTATGAGCAACATAAACCTGTATATAATAAGACAAGAGATCCCGTTGAAGTATATACTATTGTTGTCGGAGGTTCGTCGGCCGTCGAGTATTACGCTCGAGGAATTAGTCAGGCCAACCCTGGCCAGGATCAGAAAAATAAAATACTCCAAAATTGTTGGGTAATTATTTTATTATTGCCGTCGTTTAGTTCTGGACTCTGTTATGTGATCATAAACCTCCCTCGGAGATCTCACCAGAAATAGCTATCGCCCTGATGATGACTTATAAGTTAAGTCGAATCGTTGGAAAATATAAAATAACTACCCAAAAGTTTTGGAGTATTTTAGTTTTCTGATCCTGGCCGAAACCCTGACTAATTTTTCTAGCATATGTACAATTATGTTGCAAAAAGGTATCTCGGTTTCTTTATTCTTGTTCTGCGCTGTGATAAGTATAAATCTATCCGGCGTAGATATATTAAAGTTTATTTCAAAAAGTAATATTACATGCTCATGGAAGGTTTTAAAATTGTGTCACGTGGTCTCCATTATAGATTTGTTGATGAAACCACCACATATGTTTCTCGTCCCGTTCAGGGCAAAACTTGATCTGGCCTACTTGAATCTATACTGTTCTTACTTACCAAATAACTAGCTGATGAATAAATAGCCTTATACTACCGGGTTTATTAACTTTAATTACTCTAGAGAAATCATAAACATGACGAACTACAATCAGCGGCAATCAATTTGCAGACATGTGATAGTACGTAGACGACAATCGTAATCCTTATCGTTTTAGTGCAAATCAATGTGGGGCCATAGGTTAGGCTCCCACATGGGATTTTTAGTAGCAGCGAAAAAAGAACTGCTATCGCCGAGAATCTAGAGGTGGCCTCAACTGAGATATATAAATCGCTGACTGACATTATTTTTCCAATGGATGATGTCGAAACCATTTGTTTGATCGCTCTTTTGCATCGGTCGAGAAGTAAAGATTATTTAAGGGACAGTTTTACATGTTATTTGAAAATTTATGCGAGCTCCCTGAAAAATTACCTTTGTTAAAAAATACCCTTGGTGAATTGTTGCGAATAATTGATCCATCAATAACCCATAGTGACGCAAAGTGGGGAAAATGCATGTCCGTATATTTCATTGTGGTGGGGCGACTAAAGCAGTTTGTGTTTTTTTAATCGCAGAGGATTGACTTGTATCTAAAACAACGCGTTTAATCTTTGCGATTAAAAAACCGTAAATGGTGGCTAGGCCTCATTACATTTGAATTGTATAAGAAAAATGTGGATACTAAATGGATGCATTGAGATCATCTTCCCACGTTGGAACCATCCTAGACTGTTTTAAACTCTTCAAAAATATAAGAATATAAGAATTTGTATTAGATGCAACATAATATTATACTGATGCAATTTTCTAAACATGAGATATCCTATGACACACTTGATTGTTGATAAATAACAGAAAAAAACAAATACAATTTAGTGGGACGTTCGAATGCTCTCTCTTACGACAATAACAACCCACTTCAGCTTTGCTCCACTATTCCATTTCAAGTTCAAATTCAAAAGTAGTAGATTAACGTTAGAAAATTTCATTTTACGCTACTAAGTTATTTTAACGTTTTCATAACTCTAATAACAACAAAGACATGACGATCATAAATTTTGGCCTTCTCCTCACCTCCCCCCCCCCTTTTCTCATTATAAAATTAACCAAAAATAAATTCCTTCAAGGATTTTAATATTTTAAAATAATTAGGCCTGCCCAGTAATCGTAATTAAATTCTTAAATATCTTTCCTAATATGCGATTTTCGAAAAATGTTATA
This sequence comes from Oncopeltus fasciatus, assembly GCA_000696205.2. Lineage (NCBI taxonomy): Eukaryota > Metazoa > Arthropoda > Insecta > Hemiptera > Lygaeidae > Oncopeltus > Oncopeltus fasciatus. The sequence continues at coordinate 159,545 of KZ808798.1, forward strand.
AATAAATAAATATTTTAAAAACCATTTTTTTTACTTACACTGTTATTTAATTTTTTTTCGTATGATTATAATGACAAATACGTTAAGATTATAAATTTTGCTCTGTTTCTCCCACCCCCACTCGATAAATTTTAGCCAATAACGACCTCCCATAACCATCTTTCCACTTAGC
>KZ808799.1:19672-34150 GCA_000696205.2 Oncopeltus fasciatus
GAGTCAAGGATATATATATATATATAACTTCGAATAAACAACATATCATTTTATGGATAGCAGATTATAATCTTAACAATTATTAACTATGCTATGCTAACCAACCAATTAACAAAACTAATTTAATAAAAATTTAAAATCTGACGTTTTAATAGAACCTATTCCACTATTTAATTCATTTATATAAACTCAATCCCTCATTCCTATAAACGTAGTTTTTTTTTTTTATATGCTAATTTTCTTGCGGAAGAAAGACTTCTCTGAAATTTAACAATATTCCTTTACCACATTCAAATTCCGTTCGTTACCTGGGTTCCATTTTGACTCATGACTTATATGGGGTGAACATATTAAAATTTAAAGACAAGAACTCAATCTGCGGTATGGACTTCTATACAGATTCACGAATAAGAAATCCAATCTTACGATAGAAAACAAAATGACGCTTTACAAAACCTTATAACGACCAATCTGGACTTACGGAGTAGAACTCTAAGGTGCCTCCAAGCCTTCCAACATCCAACGAATCTAGTCCAACGAATCCAAAACCCTCAGAATAATCGCAAATGTTCCCTATTATGTATCCAATTCATCTCTTCCCCACGATCTTAATATCCCTTTTGTTCAAAACTTAATTTCTTCCCGCTTCACCCTTTTCCACAATAAACTGCCATTACATCCTAATCCACTAGCACAGACCATGCCTTCCAACTCCAACCCCTACAACTCTCCCCGTCGACTAAAACGATGATGGCCCCGTGACCTCCTGAGGACATAATCTGTAAATAATTTGAGAGTGGTTTCATTGGTCACCTTCTCTTCTCATGTTATTGACATTGAATGTAATTTTTTTTAAATCATTGTGGTGATTAAATTACAAAATGTTTTTATTTAACAGAATGTAATAAATAAATAAAAGTTTTAAAAAAAACTTTAAAAAATGTAGTACTTTTTTAATACATGTAATTAATATCAGCTTTATTTAGTTAATTTTGGCTTTTAGAAAACCCATATCATTTCTTTTGTGGAAAAAAAATACGCAAACAGTATTTACTATTTTCTAGCCTAAACTCTATATCAGAAAGTATATCTGTATATCTGCAATTTACTCCTATTATGAAAGAATAACTCTTTGCTTTTCAGTAAAGTTTACTAAAAATAATATTTATCCAAGAATTTTTGGATTCATAAATGAATTAGCGTTTATTTATTTATTTTTTTTAACTAGGTAAATTAAAGATGATTCTATTATTTGACTCTGAGAGAAAATCGTAATATTTTATTTACTTATGATGATTTTAGAATTTAATTCTGAACCTATTGAACGAAATGATTTGTTTGTGTATTATCCTGAAGCCATCATCATTGTCAAAAAACAAGTCCACTTTTTTTTTTTTTTTTTTTTTCTTGATTGGAGTTTTATTATTAGTTTGATATTTTATTTTGCTGAAAAAAAACCAATGTAAGGCACGATGTATGCAAAACCAACAAGACAGCTGTGTATGGCCGATAACTGAACTGCAAGCAAACAGGCTTCCGGCCCAATGATATTTTCATGGTGTTTTAAAGAAATACTCAAGATTTAAATGGCTAATGACAATTAGGGCATGTTTAAATAAATAATGAAAATCTTTGAGCAAGCATAGACCATTATAAGTACCATCATTTAGGAAAAGTATTTATCTAGGTGAATAGACCTTGAATAAGGTAGGCAATTTAGGGTAATCCATGGTTAAAAAAAAAAAGGATTGAAATTGATTTAAATTTTATAAATTCAACATAAAAGAGAAAATGAAACAATAGAATGATTTAAATTAATTAGATGCTAAGTAATGATTTTCTGTCAGAAAAAAAAGGAATTATTTTAAATTTAAGCAATAATAATCTGTTTATCAAAATAATTATATAGCATTCTATGCATAGTTTTTAGACGATTAACATGATTAAGGATATTTCAATAATGAGTGTAATTTGAAATTGAAAATATTGAAAATTAGTATTCAAATGAATATAAATTATCTTTCCTGTTTATTAGAGCGGTTTGGAATTAGTATTAATTTTAAACTCTCTGTATAAAAGCATACTTTTACCTTAAATAACTGATTTCAATAAAAAGAAACGAAATTAGGTATTCATGTTAATTCTCTGATTAAAAATGATTGTTTAATATATATGTACAATAGACTAACTCAAAGGATTAGGATTGATATATTTTCTGTAAATCAATATTTGATTAGGGATATTCTCATGGTTATCGTACAATTCTTGAAGCACAATGATTAAATTCTGATAAATGATCCACAATTTATGTTGCCGTTTTGAGGACATAGAAAGGCCTCATAAAACATTCATTATTTATTCAATATTAACTTGGATGCTGAGGACTAACATTTTATTTAAAATTTAAATTTAATCTTTGTCCTTCCCCTATTCATTCGAAAAACGAATTCGTTCATTTTGAAATTAGTTTATTACTTCAATTTGGATCGTGATACCTCTTTTTACATAGAAAATGTAGAATTTAGTCTACCTTATTCTGCTAAAACAAAATCCCGATTTTATGTGCTCCCTTGAATATGAGAGCTTAATATAGCAACAGTATGTTCCATATCTGCATAGAGATCTTTGCCATTATAATCTACAGCTACAGTTTCCCAGAATACATTTGCACCGTATATAACCGATTTGTTTGATGCTAGGCAATGCGTCACACTCGACTACCATGTCGGTTGCCTACATTGCGCCTGAAAGATATTGCCTTTCTTCGTTAAACCAAAAATAGAGCATGATAAAAAAAAAAAGGAATAATTTATCGCATTAAAGTATAGCTACATTGTTGAAATCCATAAAATACTGAATTTTTTGAGTAATAGATGAAAAATATTCTCACTGGCTATTTCTAAACAAACTATTAATGAAGTTTGTACTTTATAAAGAATAAAAATATTTAAATTAAAANTTTCAAGGTTTATTATTGAAATACAATCTAAAGGAATATATTTTTTATGATCTGCAGAAGATTCGACTTAAATCGTAAACCATCTTCAAGGCTGTCATGAAGTTAAGAAGGGGCGTGATTTCACCAGGAAAAAATCTGTGCGACTCGTATAACTCACCATTTAAGTATTGAGAAATTTAGTTTCTTGTTCAGTCTATTCTCCCTTTGTCACAATTTTATTCACGTACGCGCTGAAAATGATTTAGTTATATAGAGAGAGAGAGAGAGAGAGAGAGAGAGAGAGAGAGAGAGAGAGAGAGAGATAGAGAGAGAGAGTGATCAAGAACAAGATGATTTCTCGCCCTTCATTAGTGAGGAGTGAAAAGTGACCTCAGTCTCTAATTTAAAATGTAATATTAAATTTTATTTTAAACTTATCTAACTTACAGCTGAAAAAAATTCTAATATGAATATTCGGCTCAAATACTTAACTAAATACTCACTTCCCTAAATATGTTATATCCAAATTCAAATCATAGTATGTTTTAAATATTTAATATAAATTTAGATAAATGAATAGTAGATTAGAAATCGATATTTAATTTGTTTCTCTGAATTACTCTTTCCTCTTCTCCTGGTTTTCCAAATGCTGTATAGCTTTTTCTCTCATCCGACATCACACACATACAATTTTCTTTAATATGTCAAACGGGGTGACAACGGGGTCTGCAAGAGTTCAGTAAACTCGTATACATCTCCATCCATAGAATTCAACGCAAAACTAACAAACTTCAATATTTCATAATTTAAAATTACATTTGGGTAAGTGAAAGCATATTGAATATCATTTTAGAAAATAAGTGTTAATTTATAATAATAATAATATAAAATCTTATGAAAGCGTACGAAATACTATAAAATCTTAATGGATTCAATACATTTGATGGTGAAAACTGAGTCGTCTCTAACCACATCCACAATACTCACATTATCTTTTATTCTCACTCACTGAAGAATTAAAAAATACTTTTTATTGCCTGATTAAGGAAACAAAGATCTTTATCTGATCACGTTTTTTTATTAGGTGTTGTTCAATATTTTATTTCAGATTATAATGATTACTATATAAGAAATGATTAAGCTTTTTTACTTTAATTTTATCTAATTTTTTTTCGGATTATATTTTTTGCCTTATAATTTCGATGGCTCTAATTGTAAAATAATAAGTAAGCCTACGAGAACAACAAGCCTACGAGAACAAAATAATTAAGATCGTTTGGCTAATACATTAATTTACTTAAACGCATTCATACACTAGATTGACTGCTGTTTAATCAAGTGTATGCATACCACCGAGTTTTTGAAATAAGCTCATTACTAGTTGTGTTTTATATTTAACGTGTCATGATAAGTTATTTTTAAATGAGAGGACTTATAGTAAAACAATAGTTTCGATTCAACAAACAGTGAGGAAAAGAAATATGTGAATCATTTTTGTATTTAAGTCTTGGCAGTACTTTTTCAGAGGCTATTATTAATTATAAATTATAAAATATGGGAATAAACTGGAAATTATATCTTTATTAAAAATCTACATTAATTTCGAAATTCTGGCATGAGCATAGTAAGATCAAGTGATAAGAACATTACAGATGCCACGGACTCTCAGACAGACTCATAAACACGGCTTGCACTAGACAACGAACTGACCATCTACAAGACCATAATACGACCAATTTGTGCAGAACTGTGGGGTGCCGCTAAGCCTTCCAATATCCAACGAATACAATCCTTTCAGTCCAACGATTGCAAACGTTCCATATTATGCATCCAAGTCTACGTACCCTACATCACAACTTTAATCTTCCTTTCATCCAAGACCTTATCTCCAGCAGCTTCAAGCTCTTCCATAGTAAACTCCAATTTCATATTTCATCCTCATCCACATGCCCTTTCGTCTGAATCCAATCCTTACAATCCTTCCCAACAACTGAAAAAGAGATGGCCTTGAGACCTCCTACGCCTTAATGCCTAAAATTATTAGGAGTGTGGTCAATGAGCCCTTTCATCCTGCATTGTGGTGTTCATTTTTTATATATATTTATTTATTATTTTGTACGTTTTTGTTGATATATATATATGTATGTATCATTCATTCATCAAATTTGACGGTGATTAATAACTGACATTAATAAATAAATATTTTATTTGGTTGTAGTTTTTTATCCCACGTAAATTTTAAACAATTAATGAGAGGGAATTGAATAAAAAAATCTATCTGTCCCAGCCAGGAATCGAACCTAGATCTCCTGCTATCCGGGCCGGTGCACTTACCAGTTATGCTACCAGGACGCACTGGTTCTCGCTAGTGTAGAGGGAATTTAATGAGATATCTAGCGCGTCCTGGTAGCATAACTGGTAAGTGCACCGACCAGGATAGCAGGAGATCCAGGTTCGATTCCTGGCTGGGACAGATAGATTTTTTTATTCAATACCCTCTCATTAATTGATTAATAAATGAAGATTTATTAATTTAAAAAAAAATTCAAAATTGGAAAATTGGACAAATATGCCGAATACTGTGTGGAACTTATCGAAGTGAGTTATGAATAGGATTACTTTTGTTACAATGGAAAACAAAATTGAGAAAAATAAATGAAACCAAATACATACGTCTCCTGGAAAGTGAAATGTTTTCCACACATGAAGAGTGAGAGATCGGCCTATGAATATTCCAAGCGCTACCATTCCGCCTAATATCCATCCACGGGCTTCTATTCTCCCCAGCTAGTAATATTACTACTATTACTTACTATTACAACCACGAGTTCGGCACAGGAGTCAAATTCTTCCGCATTGCTATGACGGCTATAAAAGTGACGGTGACGAGCACAGTGGCTAGTCTTCACGGTGAAAGTCTCCCCGTGTTTCTTACGTAAATAAATGACCCTTTAAATGTACTAGAAAATGTTAAATAAGCTGTGACGTAATATTAGAAGGTAGGGAAATGCCTTCAGGAATTTCTCAGCTGCTACATCTACAGAGAATAATAAATAAGCGATGTCAATACACCAATAGCCCCTAGTGCACTCAACAGGGGTATATGAATCTGATAATATTCATTGAGATATTTTTTTTTTTAGAAGAAACTATCAAAGAGTTGTGTGGATTTTTTGTAAAATATTACTACTTTAGTAAGTGAATTAGTAAATATTATAAAACAGGCTAACTTTATATTTAAAATAATATCAAACCATGTGCGAAATACTATTTATCTAAACGCAGTTATTATAAAAAGAAAATAAATTATTTTTGGCAAAAATAAAGGTTAATTTTTATTATATTTTCTTTAAGATATGAAGCTCTTAATGTCGTTAATGTTTCGATTTTTTCCCGATCCTTTGTAGAAAATAAGGGCTCGTTCTCTAAAAAGTATGCAAGNGTATAAATTACTAAGTGTAAAAAATTTTCGGGGAGACTTTTCGCCTTCGTCAGTGAGGAGTGAAGAGAGACTCTCAGAAAATTTTACTCATTGTAATATTTTCTCAGAAGAAATAGCCAAAGTAAAGGAATAACACCTCCTGAGAAGCGAGATTTTTATTTCCTATTTCAACTATCACCATTAGTAGGAAGATTAATTATTAGCTCGTATGACAACCGTAAAATTTAAATTTAAAATACAGGTAAATCCCCACACCTAATTGTTCAATTTCACCGTGAGACTCTTTAAATGTTTCTTTTATCACGAAGAAAATATCTATTGTTCCATTACTCTAAATTTAACATTGCGCCCATAATAAAAAACAAAAACTATGTAATCTCCTACTTCTATTTGTCACATTTTACTCTACAAAGATCCTTGAATACCAATTAAAATTTAAAAACGATAAACCGATTTATTAAAAAGAAAAAACAACTAATTAAAGCTTCTAGCTAATGAAATTAAAAATTCACGTTTTATAGAGTGAAAAAGCCCCACTTCTACTGATTCGTAAACTGCATAGCTACATCTCTTTTCTTTTATTTTTAATCTTTATTCACATATTACATTCTGTTAAAAATAAGAAAAAATTTGTAATTTGATTACAATGAATATTAAAAACAATGACATTCAATGACAATCACATGAAGAGAGAAGGTGACCAGTGACACCACTCTCAAATCGCTACATCTGAAAAACAAAACCATTTTACGTCCACTCGACATTTAAACTTTTTGTCCGATAATTCTAATCTAATAATAACTAACTTTATCTTCGGTTTTAATTTGTCACCAATATACTGAAGTTTATTAAGAATAATTTAAACTTGGACCAGTCGAACGTTGACTCACACACACACACATGTATGAGTATGATGTGATGCGACAAACCTCAATAGCTACATTCCTTCATAAGAATTCGCTTATATTTAAGAATTTATGAAAGTAAGTTTCCAACATGTAAGATTAATTTCCCTGTTATTGGTTAATTGTAAAAGAAGCATTAAAACAGTTAATTGGAGAGTGAGGGGAAACCTTCCCAGCGTCGCAGAGAAAGGTGAATTGTTCACAGGATTGTCCTGTCTGGGAGTCAAGGTCGCACTTTCTTCTTCGTTCCAGGAGCGTCTCCAGATCTACTCCTTCTGCTCGTATGGCACTCATCCCTTTAAGTGGAGGAAGAGATTCCTTCGGCTTTCATTCCTCCTCGGTGGACACGGGATAGAAGGGGTGAGACAAATTCACCCCCACAAAATATTTCGATTTAACCTTATCCGATGATACTTTAGTAGTTCTGTTGACAATCTTCAGTCACACCTCTGTAGCAATCCCTTAAAGTTGTTAGTTTCTTCTTGTTCTACTAGTATTTACTTTAATTTGAAATACGATATCATTTAATTATTGTTTTACCACTCAATAACTCTTTAAACAAAGTAAATTATTCTTAGATGATTTTAGTTGGGGTTCGGTCAAGGTAGATCCAAAAAACACAAATTTAAAAAAATGTATTTTTTAATAAAGGATTATCTGCCTTCGTTTTGGCTTACATTGTAAGCCATCTTTAGGGCTGTAGAAATACAATGTCATGAGAATACAATAATAATTGAAATTAATTTAATAGAGAATTGCAATAATATAATGTGATATCAAGAGTATGAATGTAGAAAGCTATGTAAGAAAATTTAAAAGATTTTGAAAAACAATTTGAAAAAGAACCAAATTGAAAAAAAATCATGCAAACAAACAGCTTATTGACATGGAAAAAAATATTGAAACAACATTAAAGCAGTAATTTGCCACACCTACCTATCATGAAGATGAGAGAGGACGTCCTGTCCCTAAGTTCACATTTCCATGACTAAAATATAAATTTTACTTCTACACAATGTGAGAGGTATAAGGGTGGGGGGAGAAGGTTCAAGGCGGAAGGTACAAAGTAAATTATTCCTGATTGTCAAATGTTCATATTTCCGCTAGAAATTTAATTCATAGATCTCCCACTCATCACTTTTAAATTCTTTTGAATGAGTGAGTCTTATCGTATAAGACTGCTCTAAAATGACCCTACCCCAAATACCCAGTACAATTTCCTGATTTTCAAAAGGTATAATTTAGTAATAAAATTAAGAGTATTCACTAATTGATGTTCGCATATATGAAAATAATAGAATTGAAGCATAGAAAACAATTTTATTCAAATGTGCTTCCTCCGCCCAGCAACCTGATACTTACTAGTGAAATTTGTTGTTGAAAATATACTATAAGGGTTCGAATGGAGAGTTTTTTGACCGTAGAATTTATTATTAAAGGTTTTTTCTTTGGGATTGGGCGAGGTGCATTCAAAAAATACAATTTACAAGGCAGATAATATGTAAGAATGAAAAAATACACATTCTTTTTTTTTTTTTGTGTTAGCCTCTCAACCACTTAAGGCCATAGAGGGAGAGGCTATCTATAGGTTGATATCCCATTCTGAACACCCATTGCTCAGGACGAGCTTTTATTAATAAATAAAAGATTACCCTGGAAGGGATTCGAACACGAAGCGTCAGGATAGCGAGACCCAAATGGATCCCCTAAGCTAACCGCCCACATTTTTTAAATTATATTTTTTATATCTGTCTTGACTGAACCCCAACAAAAAAACATATAATATATTGTTAGGTGATTATTGCAATATTTTGTGCATTATTTTATTCATCTTAAATATAATTAAAGGCACTAGAGCATATGATATTTTTTTTTTTTTTTATCAAGACAAGTATTTCAGGAACACACCTTATATTTCAATTTATTCATATCTTTCATTTTACATGAATTTTAAGCCGACTTTATCTAAAAGAAAACTGTTTTCTGTTTAGTGAACCCCTTATAAAACTCAAATATGAGGATATCATCATATATAAGAGTAGAGAAAGGTTCTAATTAACCTAAGACTATAATTCTATATCTAGGAAGTAAAAGAAAGAGACATGTTGGGGGGAGGTGTGGAGAAATAGTAGAAAATAATCACTGCAATTAGACATAACTAACAGGAAAGAACTGCGAAATCTCCATGTGTAATGCCGTCATGTCACATGTATGACACCCGGTGAACTAATTACAAAACCCAGGGAGAAATTAGAGGGCGAGGGGATGCATGTAATAGTCTGTCGGCCGATAAAAAAAAAAAGAGATTATAAACAGGAAAGTGAAGGGGTTTAGAACTGTATATAAATCGAAATTAACAGAAAAGGAGCCGATTTTTTAAAAATGGAATCATTAAAAAATTAATGACCATTTATGTTGTACATATTTTTGCAAAATAATGTCTAATTACTCCTGTTATATTTTGATATACCCTGGAATAAATACTGACAATAACGGTATGAGTAGTTTTTATGTCACAGATTCTTCAAAAAGCAAAATATTCAAAGGAGCAGCTAACTATACATAAGTATTATCATTAAACTCTTTTAAATTATTTATGAAAAATGACATTTTCAGTTCGCATAAAAGCGATTGTTTTAATTGATTTTAATAAGCAATGAATGCAAAAAATTTAATAAATAGATGGATATACAAGAAGATTTTTAATTACATAAATGTATAGAAATATATCTTGATAAAAAGTAATACATATTGTAATGGATATATAGTACCTATGTAGGTACATAGATTAATTCATTTATTCAGGCAGACGGCGAGCAAAAAAGCAAACGGTGGTACAGTCGAGCAGACAGAAATTAATAAACGCATGTGCGCGCGTTCGTCGTTCATTTGCGCTGTAGCGTCAACAGTTGCCATCAGCCTAACCTGTTGTGGGAAGAATAAAAGTTGGTAATGCTGATTCAGTAAAAAATATTAACATTGAAATTATTAGTTACTGCTACAAAATAAAATAAAATATGAATTTGAAAATTGGAAGACGCCCGTAAAATAAATTACAAAAATTAATACTAGATTAACAAATGTGCATTCCTGAAAATGCATATGGATTTAGATGAAAAGATTATGCTTCATTTATACAGATTAAATGCTTAAATATATTAAAATTAATATATCTCATAATAATTCTGGTCAAACTTAGTTGGCTGGGCAGAGTCCTTATTCCTCTCATTCCCTCGAGTGAGAGCTTTTGAGAGTTTTCGTTTACCATAGATAAGAAAATCCATGATAACTTCTGGCCTTGAAGTATTTTATAGATGTCGAATGAATCGTTCATCGTAGTATTGTTCATCAACAAAATAACCTTTCCTTTATAATATAGGCTGTCTGTCTAATATTTTTTATTTATTTTGTTAGACGAGAATTTCTCNCCCGAAGCTAGTGTACCAATTGCTATAATTGAATGTGAGTGAGTCGCTTCACTATTTTGAATGGAGAATTGAATAATCTACATGGCCCCTGAGGCTGTTCACAGCAATAGATTTCCATATTAGAAATAACAAGGCATCGCACTAATTGGAATCGCCATTTTGCCAATAGTAACATAGTCACTCAATTTTTAAAGAGACCTGCTGTTTTTCTCAAATGTCTCGAAAATGTTACTAATTTATGCTAATTTTCGAAATTAATGAATTAATTAAATTAATTTTCTTCTTTCAACGCGGATTAAAAATCTTGAAATCAAATATTTAGCAAAATTAAAATATTTTAGAAATGAGTTTCCGACTAAGTTACAAAAATTAGTCATAGTTTCGGCCTGAATCAGAAAAATCAAATACTCAAAAGTTGTTGGCTCATATTTTGTTATTGCCAACTTTTTAATCAGTCATCATCAGGGCTTAAATATAACACACACTTTTACAATACTTATTGTATTATAGTTTGGAATAAAAATACCGAGATTTGGTATGTTATATGTGAAAAAAATATATACAGAACAAATCAAAATTTTTTAATAAACAAATGTGAAAAAATTAATCAATAAATCGATGTATGTATGGAGAGATGTAAGGAGATTTATTTTCTTATAGTGTGTATTGTATTTCAGCTCTGATGATGACTTACAAGTCAAATCGAAACGTCGGCAATAATAAAACAATTAACCAATAATTTTTGAGTATTTAATTTTTTTGTATCCTGGCCTGAATAATTTCTCCAACATAATAAAAAAAATACTTATAATTGATAACACTTTATCATATTTATATCTAATCAAATAAAAATAAATACTAAAACTAAATGCCCCAAACCACAGTTTACCAGATAAGTTTATTCATAACTGGTGATATTTTTCCAACGGCATACCTGGTTCAGGACTAAGTTGGGAGTTATTCTTTAATACACAATGTTACTATAACATTTTGACGAATTAGTTACATTTAAAAAATGTTAACACTTATAGAAAAATATTTTGTAAATCATTGAAAGCTTTTCGGATATTCAGGAAAAATCAAAAATATGAGAGGAACATTCTTGAAATTAGTAGTGTATGAAATTCAGCTGAATCTCAGCCAGTTCCTTTCCGTTGGATTTGTACTAAAACGGAATTTATATCATTCTGCAATGTTGTATTGAAGAATAATTAGGGATTAGGTGTGTTTTCAATGTGGAAATCTTCAGAGTTCTGGGATCCTCTCAAGGGAAGAAAGACAAGACGCAAGTTTAAGATCTGGAAAAACCTGGACATGCAATCGCAGCCGTGGTTCTCCAGCAAGCCTTGCCAGAAAAGCGCCTCCAGTATTACTCCAAATCTCCAGGGCCGTCCCTAAGCCCCAGTCCTAATGAAATCTGGGCCGAATTCGTCCTTTCTCTTATTTTCTTCTATTCCAGCCAGCCCTTTTTCCCCTTCCAGAATAGCTCAGAAAACAAGGCCGAGGAGTTAGTAAACTAAGCCAAAGACGGAACATCCTTTCTCAAGCAACTTCTGCTTAATACAAAGATTCGCTTTCTTCTTTATCATTGTCGACTCAATCCACATTCTTCCATTTTCAGTGAGCTCTTTTTTTTTTTATGTTTTATCTATTAAAAAAAAATTGTTATCCCAAATGCGAAAACTTTGATCTAATTTTTTTACAATTTAAGTGAGCCGTTGAATAAAAGATTTCAGCAAGTCATTAACAGTACATTAAAGTTCTATTAAATAACTTATTAATATATCATATTATTATAATTCTGCTTACCAGAATGGGCTCTATCCCATTCTTTCTTTTTGGCCAGTATAAATCAAAGCTTAAAGGTAATGCAATCATTGTTTTCTACAGCTTGAATCTATAATGAAATATAGAAAATTAGCTTACGCAGTTCTGTGTGACCTGCTTTCTAGTATTAACACTGGAGGATTACATTTGAAAATTTGGGGCCCCAGGGTAGCTCATGGATTCGTCCGGGTCTCACAAACCTGGAGCTAAGGGTTCGAATCCCACCCAGGGTAATCTGTTATTTATGAGTCAATGCTTGTCATGAGCCATGGATGTTTAGAATGGGATAGAAACCTGTAGATAGGTCCCTCCCTCCATTACCCTAAGAAAGGGAGGCTAACACTTATAGAAAAAAACAAACCCAAAAGCAAAATGGTAAAACTTATTATTTTTTTTTATCCTGTAAAGTTAGGATTAAGCCCAAAAAATAAACTTTGGTTGTTTAGATATTAATGAACAACATTGTGATTAAATGTTAAAGACTTACATAGAATGCTACAGTTTTCACTGCTCCTACAGTGAAGCTTCATTCGATCACTGGCCCCCATTGTAGCCGGTATTCCCTACCTGTTACCAGTAACATGTGATATGAGGTGTGTTTGTGTGAGTACGTATATCTGGGACGGTGCCTGTTCCGTGGTCTCTCTGTAGCGGACGTCAAATGTGGAGCAATGCAAGTAAGCAGCGTTACTGTGACAGGCAGACAGCTGACAAGATTTGACTCACTTTATACGAGAGGAAAATTGAGAGCGCATGTTTATTTTCGGACAGAGCTTGAGTGACTAAAATATCCGTCTGGCAGGAGCTGCACAGTCAAAACGAATTCCTCAGTATCGTAGTTCATAAATATTTGTATTTGAAATTTCCTTGAGAGTAAAATTTCACTGGTGGAAATTAAAAATTCCACCCTTTAAGGAGAAAAATATAGTATTACACTTAATCATTCAGGTGAAGTTTTCAATTTGTTTGATATCGCTTCATAACAAAATGAGCTATTCTTTTAATATTTAAATGCAGTATGCTTAAATTCATAAAGAATATCAACTAATATCGGCTTTAACATCTATACTTTTTTTTTTTTCTAAATTATTATGGATATAATTTTCAAATTGTATAACAATAATATATAATGGGGAGATTACTCCCCACTCAATGTCTCCCCTCCCTTTCCCATGACTCTCAATGACGACGAATCTTCTTAGTATACATTTCTCAGACGTACAGGAAACCACTCAGAAAGGCTTAAAATTAAAATGAAATTTGGGGATGAGATTTTTCCTGAATATGCATAGAGAAGTTTATTCTACGAGTTTGCCACGTTTATCTACATCTGCTATAACTTACACATAAAATTCAATAGAAAAATACAATAAACAATAAGGCAATATCTGGTTAAATAACTTGTTAACTTCATTTCCAATGGTCTCTTATTACTCTTGCCATTAAATTAAAGCATCTAATTGCCACAAAGCCAGAAATACACCGCAAAATACTGCAATAACGTTTGTCAAAGGGGTCTCTCGTAATAAAGCCGGTCTTTGTATTCAAGCTGATTCAATTAATTCTCTCAGTAATCGAGAACAATAGTAAATAAGGAGAATTATAAATATTTTCTCAAAAGTTAATTATCTTTCACAAACTCACCGTCAGAATTCATTTGTTGTTTTATCAATTACAAATGGTTTTGGTGCAGCAGGTTTTTTCTATTTAGATTTTATACTATATAGCAACGCAGGAACTTTTTTATTGTAAATTCTAAAACAATCTTTTTCTACATACACTTTTTTGGATACATTTTAAAATGCTCCAGATGGATTTAAATTTCCTTACGATTTTTTTGTAAATGAATGCCAGGGCTATTTTCCATACAAAGAAATTTTCATTAGAAAAAGGCTGATTAAAAATTGTTGATCATAAAAGTAATAAAGTACTCAAGTA
>KZ808799.1:38346-50751 GCA_000696205.2 Oncopeltus fasciatus
TTATTTACCTATGTATGTATATATTATGGCCATTTCAAGTAGCTATTTCGCCTTCCAGTTTGATGTGCGCAACTGACAGCTCGGCCTGTGGAGGCGCATGCCGACAGCTCCACAGTAGCTGATTGCTCTTTATATTTTAATAGTTATTTACCTATGTATGTATATATTATGGCCATTTCAAGTAGCTATTTCGCCTTCCAGTTTGATGTGCGCAACTGACAGCTCGGCCTGTGGAGGCGCATGCCGACAGCTCCACAGTAGCTGATTGCTCTTTATATTTTAATAGTTATTTACCTATGTATGTATATATTATGGCCATTTCAAGTAGCTATTTCGCCTTCCAGTTTGATGTGCGCAACTGACAGCTCGGCCTGTGGAGGCGCATGCCGACAGCTACACAGTAGCTGATTGCTCTTTATATTTTAACACTTATTTACCTATGTATGTATATATTATGGCCATTTCAAGTAGCTATTTCGCCTTCCAGTTTGATGTGTGCAACTGACAGCTCGGCCTGTGGAGGCGCATGCCGACAGCTCCACAGTAGCTGATTGCTCTTTATATTTTAACACTTATTTACCTATGTATGTATATATTATGGCCATTTCAAGTAGCTATTTCGCCTGTAACTATTGCTTAGGCCCATAATAGTTTAATATCTTTGCAATAAAAGAACGTAAAAAAGCATTTTTTTCTTCTTTTATCCTGTAGCGTCAACTCTTTTTAAAACACCAGTAGTCGCCCAACATAGCGTACCTGGTATCTTCACACCCTAATAAACACATATACACACATACACACGAACGCATGTATATATATTTATACGTGTGGGTGTGTGTGCTTGTATTGCAGCACTCACGCTATGATACATAAAATAAATACGAACAGTTTAAAAAATAAAAAATAAAACTTTATTAATAATTACTTTCTACATGTTTATTAATCTAGTAATGTGCTGGTTAATATTAGCAGTTTAAATTAATTTAAAAAAAAGGAAAATTATCAACCAAGAAAAATAAAAAAATAATTAAAATACAAAAACAAAGAAAGAAAAAAAAAAGAAAAGAAAAAAAGACAGCGTGTACTTCGCTTGATGGAGAAGCTGCCCTATGGCAGAACTCTAAAATCTCTATTTACAATACAGAGGTTTTTTGTTTTTGTTTTTTTTTGGTTTTTTTTCCTCTTCACATGAAATTTTGGCAATGAGAAGGTCACGGGGCCAATCCCTATTCAGGCGACGTGGTGGACTATCAGGATGGGTAATACTGGATAGAGTTTGGGCTAAAGGATTAGGATGCATGGAAAGGTCAGAGTGGAATTTATTAAAACGGGTTGTGATAACGTCTTTAACAAAAGACATTTTAAGGTCGTTGTGGAGTATAGAGATTGCGACGCAATAGGGTGCTATCGAATATGATTCTGAGGATTTTGGATTAAAAGGACGGTATTCTTTGGATGTTGGATGGTTTAGCAGTTCCCCACAGTTCTACTCCATACGTCCAGATAGGTCTCAGTAACGTCTTATGAAGAGTTTGTTTGTTGGTCACAGTTAAGGTTGACTTGCGGCTTAGTAGCTTGTAAAGTTAACCCCCTCCTTAGTGCCTGTCTTTTGATTTTTGTATGTGTGTTCCATGTTAGACGGGGGTCAAGATGAAAGCCTAGGTAAGTCGAATAANAGTGAAAATGAGTTGATTAACCTTGAGTAACTGGTTAGATAAAGTCATCTCCTCTTGTTAAAGTTCAACTTACCTGCTTAACTTACTTACCTTAGATTGTACTTCGCTTGATGGAGAAGCTGCCCTATGGCAGAACTCTTAAATCTCTACACAACACAGGTTGTTTTTGTTTTTTGGGGTGTTTTTTTTTTTTTCCTCTTCACATTATTTTTGTGAAATGTTGGCAATGAGAAGGTCACGGGGCCATTTCCTATTCAGGTGACGTGGTGGATTATCAGGATGGGTAATACTGGATAGTTTGGGCTAAAGGATTGGGATGCATGGAAAGGTCAGAGTAGAATTAACTAAAACGGGTTGAGATGACGTTTTTAACAAAAGGTATTTTAAGGTCGTAAAGAGTTGGCAACGTAATAGGGTGCATCAACTATGATTATTAGAATTTTGGTTTGAAAGGACTGTATTCTTTGGATGTTGGATGGTTTAGCAGTTCCTTACAGTTCGACTCCATACGTCCAGATAGGTCTCAGTAACGTCTTATAAATGGTAAGTTAGTTGGTCGCAGTTAAGGTTGACTTGCGACTTAGTAGCTGGTAAAGTTGTCCAAGTCTCCTATTTAGTTCCTGTCTTTAGATTTTTATATGTGTGTACTCCATGTTAGACGGGGATCAAGATTAAAGCCTAGGTAAGTCAATTAAGAACAGAAAAAATATTAGTCAAAAATCAACATTATTTGATTATTTTTAGGGAAATGATGAATTAAAATATAAGTTTCACCGAAAACATTCAATCACAGAAACAGCTACTTCATTTCAAGATCTCAAAACGAAAATAACACCATTCATTTATCACATTGAAAGAATGTATAATAATCAAATAACCTTAAGTGATCAAAATATTAAACTCAATTATATTAACTATATTGCTCCAGCTAATGGAATTCACAAACATTTTGTTACATAACTTTTAATAGAATATCAATGAAAATTTAAAATTTACTGAAACAATAAATATTACAAATAATTATTCGAAGCTGGGACAGTGTTCTACATATAATGAAGGTAATTAAACTGTGGTCTACGGAGAACGATGCAAATTTATATTATCTCATCATATTTATCGTTTTGATAACCCATTTATTTTATTTATTCCATTTTGTTTCACAAAGGTGATTTTCATTTACTTAATACTTTATTCTAAACATTCAACCCCTGAGGAATAATTCGCATTTTTGAAATAATTACGTTTAATTTCATACTCTCATCATTAGTACGCTTTCTGGCCAATAAAACTAATAAAATTATGTTTAAAATTTTTTTATTTAACATTGGTTCATTTGAATAAAATGTTATAGTATGAAATTCTATAAACTCTAGATGGCTCTATCTTGTCATACTCCATTAAATGAAAATTAAGGTAATTTTACCCCAAAATTTTTTAAATTACCATTGAAGACTTCAAACGAATTATTATTTTAAGACAAATAATGTAACACTAGTTTGGTTTTAAATTATTTTGAATTAAGTTCATTCATTAATTATTTCAGTATTATTGAATAAATATTTATTTGGTCGTGGTTTATTATCCCTTGTAAATTTATTACAATTAATGAGAGGGAATAGAATAAAAAAATATTTCTGTCCCAGCCAGGTCTCGAACTTGGATCTCCTGCTTGCCGGGCCGGAATGCTTCCGTTACACCACCGGGACGAGCTAGATAACTTATTAAATTCCCACCACACTAGCGAGAGCCTAACCCACTTAAACTCAAAGGAGCTGACATTGTCAAGCTATTTGTCGACTCTCTTCATTTACTTTTTTAATTTTTCTTTATAAATATTTTATTTGGTTTTGGTTTATTATCCCACGTAAATTTTAAACAATTAATGATAGGGAATAGAATAAAAATTACGTGNTCTGAAAATCCAATGAGACTTTATATTTGTATAAGCAAAAATATAAGATGGAAAGCGAATCTATTATAAATATTTTATTTGGTTGTGTTTTTTTTATCCCCACGTAAATATTAAACAATTAATGAGAGGGAATAGAATAAAAAATCTAACTGTCACAGCCAGGAATCGAACCTGGATTTCCTGCTATCCGGGCCGGTGCACTTACCAATTGTGCTACCAGGACGCGCTAGATATCTCATTCAATTCCCTCTAGACTAGCGAGAGCCTAACCCACGAGAAAGGCGAGAACTTCGTCTTGTACTCGAAGGAGCTGACATTGTCAAGCTATTTGCCGACTTTCGTTATTACTTTCATTTTTAATTTTTTTTATAAATATTTATTAGGTTTTAGTTCATTATCCTACGTAAATTTTAAACAATTAATAATAGGGAATAGAATAAAAAAATTTATCTGTCCCAGCCAGGACTGGAACCTGGAATGACGAAAGCCGGCAAATAGCTAGACAATGTCAGCTCCTTCGAGTTTAAGACGATGTATTCGTCTTTCTCCTGGGTTAGGCTCTCACTAGTGTGTTGGGAATTTAATAAGTTATCTTGCTCGTCCCGGTGGTATAATGGAAGCATACTAGCCCGGCAAGCAGGAGATCCAGACTTTTTTATTCTATTCCCTCCCATTAATTGTTGAGTATTATTGAATGTATTATTGAAATATACAAAAATAAAATTCTGTTAGTGTCGAATGTTGTCCTCATTACCGGCCGGAAATTCGCTGACTCCCGAGGAAAGGAGGCGGCTTGTGCGGTTGGTATTGGGAAATAACTCCATCGAGAACGAACGCTTATCGATAATATCTTTTAATATGGGCGGGAGGCGTGCTTGCCGGCCATAACCGCTATGTCACACTGGGTAAATGTGAGATCGTATCGGGGAGGCCACATTTAATTTGAGTAGCTCTTCTACAGACCACCCCCCAATTTTTATAGTATATTAGCTAACAGCAGGAGACACATAGCAGTCTAATGGTGGTTTGAGTTACCACCAACTTACAGCTAACCGGTCTCCGTGATGCAACATTGCCTATATCAGAACATACTCGTGGACAAACACTCACTAAGGAAGCAAAGAATATTACACTTTTAAATTTGTGTTTTTTGGATCTACCTTGACCGAACCCCAACTAAAATCATCTTAGAATATTACACTAGTTTTTTTTTTTTTTTAATCCCAACGTAAATTTTAACAATTTTTAGTGTAAGGGAACATAATAATAAAACAATTGTTCCCTTGCACTAAAAATTGTTAATATTACACCATAAAAAAATTTATAAAATTAAAATTTAAAAGTTAATGTGTCATGGAAAAACTTAGGGACAGGACGTCCACTCTCATCTTCAAGATAGCCCTGAAGATGGCTGGCAATGTAAGCCGAAACGTTGGCAGATAATCCTTTATTAAAAAAATACATTTTTTAATTTGTGTTTTTTTGGATCTACCTCGACCGAACCTCAACTAAAATCATCTTTTTGTAGTTGTTAGTAGTTGTTTGATAGTTTAAAAGTAAATAAAGAGAGTCATTTAATTAGCTTGACAATGTCAGCTCCTCCGAGCATAAGACGATATATTCGTCTGCCTCGAAGGTTAGACTCTCGACACTAGTGCGGGGATTTAATAACTTATCAGACTTGTACTGGCAGCAAATTAGTAAATGCACCGGCCCGAATAGCAGGAGATCCAGGTTCGAGTCCTGGCTGGGACAGTTAGATTTTTTTTTCTGTTCCCTTGCACTAAAAATTGTTAATATTACACTAGTATTTTACTGGAGGAATTACTAATAAAAAAAAATCGCTTCTGCCTTAATTAATTAATTTTCTCGTAAGATGTAATAGATATATTTCAATAGAAAAATATTTAGAGAAATTGATCAGTATAATAAATTCAAATAATTTTTTACAATTTATGGCCAACTCATATTTAAAGATAAAAATGTATGCCTATCGTTTTCTTGTTCCAAGCAAATAAATTGATTTGATGTGAAAAATTTAACTGCTGAATGCAGAAACAAATATTTTTCTAAAACATTATTATCTCAATTACTTATCACAATTGGATGGTCTGCTGAGAGTTCTTCGAGAATTATGCTTATCTGAATTTTTTTTTTTTTTCCCACTTTGCCTACTTAAAAACTGTGACCATATGTTTTCACACCTGGTTGTTAGGGGGGAGGCATTTATTATAGGTATAGGTGGTGGGGGGAGTGTTCAAGCTAGTACTGAAGAAGGGAGGACGCAATAGGGAAAGATGAGAGAAAGAAGGTAGGGAGGAAGTGGGGACATATCAGGTCTGCCTGGGGTAGTAGAGTAGTGTTGGGGGTTAGGAACACGTCTAGTTCAGTGGGCTCCCAAATATATGTTTGTGTTTGGACAGATCAAAACAATTCTTTTTAACACTACTAGTGGCCAGCTAATGACTTATTTATAAAAGCCTGTTAACAATTTACTACTTTTCTGTAGGATTTCAAAAATGTCCCGTGCTATTCTTGTCTTACAAATATTTCTCGCTTAACTGGATTTTTATCTTCATTTACCTGAATAAATTTCAAAATGAGGAATAATTTTGTTTTCAATTAACACAAGAGTAAAACTTTTGCGTGTGTAAAATTTAAATAAAATTNCCGGGTTCGTTTCCCGACTGAGGTAGATCGTTTTTTGTTTTTTTAGATCCCTGTACGATTCAAATAATAAAAAAAAATTTCAAAACTGCCTTTTGTTGTAATATATATCAGTATATACTGCTTGGATTGAGCAATTTATATTCTACAAAAACAGTAATAGCATGATTAGTGTAGTTGGGGGGTAAAAACGAGTAGGCAAAAGCTAGTTTTTCTTCATCAATATTATTTGTTTTGCCATAAACAGTATTTTGACTTTTTAGATCAGATATTATTATAACAACATATTATCTATGCTTCTAATGATGCACTTACTCTTATTGAGAGAAGCATTTGATTCAACAGTCATAGAAAATATGATTTAATTCTTATTTAGTGTTTCGCTTGTGCATCATCAAGACGAGTATAAACCCGTCACCTAATGTCTTCACCGCTTTACCTGCCTGAATTATTCTCCATTTTAAGAAGAATACCCTACTTATATATTTGGACGAACTTATAGTTCGTGTAACATGTGCTCATATTTTTTATTTCGCCAAGCTGGATAAAGTTTTTTCCGTCTCTTTGGGCTTGGGGATTTTTCAGCCTTTGAAAAACTACTCACACTTAACTTAAAAACTGAAAAACATTAAATTTTAGAAAAATAAGAAAAATTAAATGACGGAAAAGAGACATAAGGAATACATATCAAAAGTCTTAATCCACAGGAGCCTATGGTTTGATACCCTCTTGGACTGCTAGAACAAGACTGAGTTTTTTATTATTCCAAAAGTTCAGATTAACATTAGAAAACAAAATAACAAAACATTAATTAGACCTATCTGGACATATGGTATTGAATTTTGGGGCACAGCAAAGCCATCAAACATTAGATGCATCCAGGGGTTCCAGTCCAAAGTCCTTCGCACAATCCTCAACACTCCTCCCAACGTATCCAATAAAACCGTCCATTCTGACCTGCAAGTACCTTTTGTTTCCGAGCTCATCCCCTCCAGATTTGATAAGTTCCACACAAACCTCCAAGGACATCCAAATCCTCTAGTCCTCTCCCTGGCATCCCACGTTCATCCCGACCACCCTCCCCGACGCCTCAAGGGGAGGTGGCCAAGAGACCTCCTACTCCAGCCAGTTTGGTTAAAATATCAAGGGAGTGAATGCACTGGCATTTTTCTCCCCTCCTTGACTCCCTGCCTAGTCTCCTTCTTATCCTAGGATTAGGAGAAGATGGGTGCCAGATAGTCTATCGCGGGTTAGCCCGAGCTCCTCTCTGAGGACGGGTTACGTCCCGGGATAGACGAGCAAGGACTATTATTATGTACTCCACCACAAAAGTTATATTGTATGAAATATGTACAGAATAATTTTTTTAATAAAGAGTTTCAATAATTTGTTTTATTATTGTGTTGTTTTAGACAAGAAATAGGATTATCCTGTTACAATGATGAAGGAATCCGTGGAATAGTGGCCCCATGATCCGGTATTGCAAGTGCAAGTAAACAAGTGCGAGCGTACCTACGAGGTTCCTCTGTTTCTCTCCAGCTTGACGTTTTTAGGGAGAGACGTGAAAAACTACGCATGACTGCCTTCTGCTTGAAGAAATTATTTAAATATCCTGTTGTACTGATCACTGAGTCATAATGCACTTTAGCTGTATTTACGCTTACTGAAATGCAACAGGCGTACTTCTTTTTTAGCCGCAGGGAAGGAGGAAAGAGACTTGTTTTTCCGTGGTAAGCCATGTTGCTAAAAGGGGAGCAAATGGAACATGTAAACATATTAATATCGCTGGTATAAATCTGAAACAAAAGCGAAACCGAGGCATTGTGCAGCGTTTCGTTGTGTCTAATATGTCTAAAAACGCACAAGGCCATTGTTAGCTTTGTGCTTTTATGTAACGAAACAATAGAATTTAAGTCCATGCCTCAGGCCAAACATTCTACTGCGTTTTATTTGTACGCCAAATTATGCGTGTGTGAGGTTTTTTTTAGTAAGATAGATGGTTATATTATGATGTGCGTTTGAAAGCCTTTGAAGTACCCACATCCATTTTATTTATTACATTTTATTTCTGAGAATCCGGAGAAATTTTATTCTTACATCTGGATGCTCTCGTATGTCACATGTTCTTCACGTACTCCTAAAATTGGCACTGAACATTGCAATATTATTGCAGGAACTATTAATATAAAAACCAAGGTTATTATTAGAGGGGTAGGGCAATTATTGACATTAAGATAATTAAAGCATTTCATTAAAATAATTTATTCATCTTTACAACAATATTTTCTTTTTGACTGAACTTAAAAATAATATAACATTTTTGAGACAATAAGTTCAGATAATTAAGAGTTGAGGTAAAATGAATATGGTTATATCTGAATAGGTAGCTGAAACTCCTCTTATCATTGTATTTCTCATTCAGTTAAGACGTCCTTGAAAGCGTTTGAAGTTGAAGAAATTAATTTTAATTTTGAGTAGTCATTTGAAAATATTCGCGCATTGAATATTAAAATTTCTGAAAGTGGTTTTCGATATGTTGTGCTGTTTTACTTACGAATCTGTACAGGCTCATCTGAAATTATGTGGGTTTCTGAAATTCTAAATTGCTTCACTGAATTTTGTCCTAGTAAATCTGAAAAAAATTTTAAAACTCGCTTAGACAGCCTAATTGTTGAACAATAGTTCTCATTGAAAAAAATTAAATCCAGATATGCAAATTTTATCTTGAAAGAGGAACTAAACATCGACCATAAAACCTTTTGAACAATTCACGTAAAACTAGATATATTTGGATTTCAAAAAAAAAAGAAAAAAGGAAAACAATTTATTAGATTGATTTTTCTACTTATGAATCTATGTTAAAATGAAATTAATAATAATAAAAATCAGCCAAAGATAGTAGGTAGAAAGTTTTTTTTTCTAGTTCTCTGTACAATTCAAATTAATAATGAAATATTCGATTACATTACCAAAATTATTATCATGATTTGAATGTCAGGTAGTAGCCCTTTGCCAAAACGAGAGTCTAATAAACAGCTATAAATTTTAGCTCTGCCGTGTAAAAGACGATTTATTTGTCATACTTGGTGGTTAGACTCCGGGTGAAGTGCTGGGAACTAGAAATTATTCTCAGCTCCCTCGGTAGCGAAGTTGGTTCAACGCACCCGCCCGGATAGTAGGGGACCCGGGTTCGTTTCCCGACTGAGGTAGATCGTTTTTTGTTTTTTTAGATCCCTGTACGATTCAAATAATAAAAAATAAATTTCAAAACTGCCTTTTGTTGTAATATATATCAGTATATACTGCTTGGATTGAGCAATTTATATTCTACAAAAACAGTAATAGCATGAGACCAAGGAGTTTGGCGAAAGAAATTTGTGCAGAGTGTAGGGAAAACTATTTAACGTCTCCTCGAAGAAAAGGACTTTCGCCGAACTGTCAATGAGCTGACTGTTGTTCGCTTGGAATGAAATTATACACGCCTCGTTGCTTGAAACAGACATCGTCCTCCGTCCGGTGGTTTTATAGAAAAAATATTCAATAGGGGCGTCGTGTTCGTCTCAGAAGAAGCCGTGGAGTCAATGAGTCCGAGCGGAGTTTTTCCCAGAGCGAAATTCCGTAGTCCGGGGGGCCTTTGTCGGCGAACTTTCCTCTATCTCTCGCCTCGCTAACAAGGGATCATTGTCCACTGCCAGGGACTTTTTACCTGCATTTTCCGAAAATACATACAGGAATTCTCTATATTTCCCTGGATATAAGAAAAATCATATATTTATTTCATGAAAGGAACAATTAAATGAAGAAAAAACCCCTTTTAATTAAAGAAATAAAGTTGACGATTGATTGGAAAGTCATTAGCAGAGAATTTGTTGGGGTTATGTCAAGGTTACAACCCTGATTCTCAAACTCATTCTCTACTAATAATCTCAACGGTCAAGAACACTACGTTAGAAAGTAGTGATCGTTAATTCTGAAGTAACTAGTTGACAGTTGAGCTTTGTGATGAGAGGTTAGTCAGATTCGGTCTTGGTAGCTGAAGAATTTAAACTGATTTGTAAACCTTCAAATTGTTCCGTCCAAAATTTCAGGGCCTCATCAGATGGGGTTATGAAGACAGAGAGAGAATCCTGGTCTAGAAGAGTAGTCCCTCTGCCCTTTCACCCTTATCCCGAAACGTCATTCCCCTCACCTAACGTGCATTACATTCATAATTGTGACACCCGATAATGTATTTAATTTATTAGAATTCGACCAAGGAGTGTAGATATTGAGGATATTCATATGACAGAGTTTTTAAAATAATATTACAATTGCTTTTATTTTGGTATTGTGTACCTGTGATTTGCGCTAGACTGTGATATATTGTTGCAGGCACTAATAGTATTAAAACAAAGTGATTTTACCGGCACAGGACAATGATGGGGTACTAAGTACCATGAAAATGTATTTATATATATATATANAACTTAGAAACTTATGTGTGTGTGCGTGCGTGCGTGCGTGTATATATATATATATGTATGTATGTATGTATGTCTGTGTGAGCGCGCATATGTGCATGTGTGTTTGTCAACTCTCTACAAGTTTTCAACAACTTTGCCAATGCCACAGTTTTCAGTTATTCTTCACTTTCTTTCTAATGAAATGCGACATGTAGCTGTTA
Organism: Oncopeltus fasciatus; assembly: GCA_000696205.2. Taxonomy (NCBI): domain Eukaryota; kingdom Metazoa; phylum Arthropoda; class Insecta; order Hemiptera; family Lygaeidae; genus Oncopeltus; species Oncopeltus fasciatus. The sequence goes on from KZ808799.1 coordinate 49,265, forward strand.
AATGGACATAGAAAGGCTGAGTTCATAGTTGAAGGAAATTGAATCCAAATGAGTGAAGTATTACCTGTAATGCCAAGTGTGATTAAAAGAAGTAATTTCCCTGAAGCATGCGAAGTAGACTTAAGTCTGGTGTAATTAAACTCAAATCAGACTTCTTTAATAAAAAAGGATGTATTCTATAAATGTGATAGACAGAAAAAAATCGTTTAGTTCACGTAGCTCCTGCATGACATACTTTATTTAGTTTTCAGATTTACTCCGACCTCAAAGTAACGGACTTGACTAATTAATATTTAAAAAAAATATATTATAGAGTATAGTTTGAAAATAAGTTATCAAGCTCTGTCTTCATTAGTTTAAAATTTAAGTAAATTTCAAGCTTCAGGTTAAGTACATGTGTTAGCACAATCTGATAATGACTGATGGCTATAGATCAGTTCAGCAATCAGCTACATGCGGACACGAGACAAAAGGAAAGGATTGGGGAGGTTGCATTCCGGTAGAAAATACCCGATTCCTAATTTGCTAAGTTTGCGACTTAGCTTTTCATGAGATACCCTAAGGGTAGGGGGTAGTTAGTTACGCAGTTTTATTTTAATTTCCCTCTTGAAACTCTCCACTTCTCTCATGACATTTTACAGCAGGCTTTTCCAGTGAATTATCTTTACTTATAAATAATCTCACTCTTTTATTGTTTACTTTGGTGAATAAGAAAGATGTAGAACAGAAATATTTAGATTCATAAATATTAAATTTTTTTGTGGTATATTATCCCACGTATAATTTCAAACAATTAATGCGAGGGGATAGAATAAAAAGTTTTATAAATATTATTTTTTTGTGGTATTTAATCCCACGTAAATTTTAACAATTTTTAGTGCAAGGAAGCAGAATAACTGTCCTAGCCAGGACTCAAACATGGATCTCCTGCTATCCGGGCCGGTTCATTTACCATTTCTTTTATCAGATTTGTCCTGGTAGCATAAATGGTGAATGCACCAGCCCGGATAGCACGAGATCCAGGTTTGAGTCCTGGCTGGAACAGTTAGATTTTTTATTCTGTTCTCTTGCACTAAAAATTTTTAGAATAAAAAATATATCATTCCGAGCCAGGGCTCGAACCAGGATTTTCTCCTTTCCGGGCCGGTATGCTATTCCCTCGCATGAATTGTTTAAAATTTACGTGGAATAATATACCACAACTAAATTAATATTTATGAATAAAAATTTAAAAAAGTAAATAACGATAGTCGATAAATAGCTAGACAATGTCAGCTCCTTCGGGCATAAAACAATGTATTTGCCTTTCTCAGAGGTTTAGACTCTCCCTAGTGTGCTGGGAATTTAATAAATTATGTGGACAGTCCCAGTGGTGCAGTGATAGCATACCAGCCCAAAAAGCAGGAGATCCAGGTTGGAGCCGTGGCAGGGACAGATAGATTTTTTATTCTAATCTCTCGCATTATATTTTTAATAAAAGTATATAT
>KZ808799.1:77402-93868 GCA_000696205.2 Oncopeltus fasciatus
AAAAAAAAAAAAAAAAAAAAAAAAAAAAAAAAAAAAAAAAAAAAAAAAAAAAAAAAGATTAATGAAATTCTTCACTGATTCCTTTTTTAATAAAATAAATAACTTGGAAGTTATACAGTAAAATGGAACATTAACGAGTGGGGATCTATAGGAATATAAAAATTTAATTATTTAATGATGGAATTTAAATGGAAAAAATATATTTTCTTTATTATATGAAAAGGAGTGTTGATTACCTGCAATTTAAGTGCAGGTAAAAAATTAAAAAAATATTCAATGGGCTTTCTGGAACTCCTATATCAGATCCTATAATCTAAAACTATTTTATTGAATCAGTATACAATCCGAGCAAGGTACAATAACTCGTCGTTCAATATACTGTTAATGACTGAGGAAGCACGAAATGAGAGGACCAGTCACGTATAGGAAGAGGCCAATTGAAGGTGGCCACCTGCTTCCAGATGGCACCACTCCACTTGTAAGAGGAATTTCAATTGTCTAGGAAAGAGCCTAGAAAGATCTTTACAGTAATAAAAGTGGCTCCCCAGCCCTCGAGTCCACGCCTCAGTGGATCGTCCCCTTTAACAATGAATTACATCCTCCTATATCAGTTTTCTGTTCTCTTCCACAATTGTAAAAAAAAAAAATTGTTTAAAAACAGATCAGTCATGATGTTGACACTTGGGCATGAGTCTCTCTCTCTCCCCTCCACTCTATTTGGTGTGTTACTCTAAGAAAGTCATACATTTTTTTTTTCTCTCTAATGTTTAGTATCCAGTTCTTTATGCATTTTATATAATTAATTACACACAGTTTTCTTTTCATTTACTTGTTCTTTGTTAGATCATGACATAAAGACATGCTTCGATATTATTTTTATGATATTTGATGAAGGCCGGAAATTCAGGCCGAAACGTTGGCTAAAATAAAAACTTTTTTGCTTACAAATTAGGTTTAAATTATTAAACTACCAAGACTGAATTCCTCATAAACTTCTCTTAAAAAAAAAATTGACGGTCAATAAATTTTCCTTCATATTTATATTTATCTCCAAAAAATAGACTTCCATGTTTGTTTACATCGTTAATTTCAACAAGATTGAACGAATGATGTCTCTTTACTATAAAAATAAAATATTTTGAAGCGTATTCTTGTTCTCCAATTTGTAACTATAAAGCAATGGTTTGTTGAATGCTAGCTGAGGGGCTCAGTAACGACCTTTCAATCCTGGCTTTGCGGGTTCGACTTCCGGCATGATCATATTTTTATCTAGAGTTTGCCCAATGACACGGTTGTTCCGAATAATGCAACTATCAGTATATTGCTCCACCCTTCAAGATACTATGAGGTTGTAAAAGAGGATACAACAAGAAACAAATATCTCCCCAATATTTGGTCTAGAAAGACAGTTTAGCTGTAATGTATGTAAAGTTAGTAATATATGTAAAGGAACAATCTTTTAAAGGTTAAAATATTCCATGTTTTTAGTCTTTTACTTTTAAACTGGAAGAAAATGATAAATTTTAGACAATTGAGTCTCTTTTCCTCTTCTCAAGATAACTTTCCCACCTAAAAATATAAGGAAAACTTCTGAAAGATCCATTATATATTTATTTATTTGTTGGCTATATTGGAAAGAAAGTTTGGTCTTTATTAATGCAGGCGCTGAAAGTGTTTTTGGAGTGGAAGTGATGCTAAGTGTTGAACAATGTCAGTAAGTGCTTGCCTTGCTAACTCTTGGCGGAGTTATAAGCGAATTACCTCTAAAAATTCTAAAAATTTATCCGGGTCCTTTGAAAATTTGTCTGCTATTTATAATTAAGAAATAATCCCCGACAATAAAGAATGAGAGGTAATAATGAGAATAGAATGGACATATTACGAAATACGACAAATAAAAAAAATTAATTTATATATTTCAGAAATCCTGAAAACATTTTCAATAACATTATTTGCAATATTTCGGAGATGTCTTGTCTTTTATATCAGCTATAACATCCATAATTTTTATACATTTTATCAGTTGTATTTTTCTCTTTAATGACTGTAATTTTCTCGTTTTAAGCGTATTTATTTTTTTGTGTAATTTATAATAACAAACAACACAAATAATGTCTTTATTATTAGAGTTTTATAATTGGATTTCAACGATAATTGTCAATTAAATATCAGATTGAATTAGTACAGTTGACTTCAAATGTCCGCTAAAACATATTTTTATTCTTTTCAATTAATACATAAACATAATAAATGGTGATTATCCTTTTTAAAAAAATCAAAGTAATTATTCATGAATGACACTTTTAGAAAAAAAATTTTTTCGAATAATTTTTTCAACTCCGACGTTCTGTAAGAGAGACTACGACCACCTTTTACCTAACATCCCTAGCATAGGGCAGGCTTCTGATGCAGTAAATTCATCCCACACATCGAGAGCAATTCCAGCAATTCCAAATTTCCGGCACCTAGTCTAATCCCTTCGGCTGAGCAGTCACTTCGTCCAACAGTATTTTTAATGTAGCCATCACTAATTAACTCTTAAGAAATATTTAGAAAAATATTGTTGTTTTTTTCTTCATATTTTAAATATATTAGTAAGAGCTTTAAATCTTTTATAGGAATAAAAACTTGATCAAAATTGTGCATTCAATTGCCATTTTTTTTTCCTAAAGAAATAGCCAATATCGAAATCATCCAATTGTTAATTAAAAGAAAAATATACACCGAATTTAATTTATATTTTTAAAATTAGGCCCGAAAACTTTATTAAATATCGATTAAAAGGATATATATAAATAATCTTTAATGCACCATTTTTTAAAAAAACTTATATCTATATATAATTAATGAAGAACTAAAGAGATTGTTAATAGTGATGTCATGCTATTGATTTAAATATTTGGATTTCTTAAAGAAAACTCATGAATATAAGGCATTAGTGTCTGAAACTAGTGTAGGAGAGGTTTGGTATTACAGAAACGCAAGCACATCTGTTTGCGTAGAGGAGAGTGTGATAGAAAGGCTTCGATACTAAAATCTTTACCCCTTCGGATAACATATACATATGGTGTCCCATCACACCCTCTTACACTTACAGCATTATTGGCAGATAACACAGCCATATGATAATCACAGATACACACTCATCCCAAACTTCCCACACAACGCCTCACATAAATGTGGAAATATCGTAATCTGAAACATACAATATATCACACTTATTCTAATTTCCTCAACTTATTCTAACATTTTATACATTTTAAAAACCAACAACCCTCCGTCTCAATAAACCTGTCAAAACATTTTTCCCAGTTCCAAAGTCACTTATTCCCAATAATACCCTTCCCTTTTTTTCCTTTGTCCTTTTTATTACCCTCTCTTGTAACAGGCCGCTTTCCATTTACACCTTTCACCTGCCTTGTACCTGCTACCCCCACTCCCCTTTCTACTTCATAACTCAAAACAGTTCTTCATACTCTTCATATTAATCTCAACATCTTTGTAAAAATATTTCTAAAACTCTTCTACAGCCGCTTCCAAAATAAAGAAACAGGCCATCCAAAAGAAGCTTAAACGTTTCAACACCAAATTTTTCAAAAAAACCACTGTCGTAAAACAAAAGACTTTTCTTTATGGACAGTGGAAAAAAAATCTAAGATTTCAACCTACTATCTCTCTTCTCAAACATGATGACTGAGCTTGGGCCAAGAGTAATTTAAAAAATCAAATTTGTTGACATACCTCCTTCAAAGATATATTTTCCCTGAGCAGAATTCCACCTCTTCGATCCAAAAATATTTGATGACTCCCTCTCCCCTTCTTCTTCTTCCCAAAGCCTTCCATTCCGTATTAAAACACATCATAAACTTCTAAATAAAAGCCCAATGTCCTGACTTTTTCACAGTTAGAATCAAACTAAAATACAAATCTAAAACAGCATTTTGTGCTATCTTTAACTTCATATTCTTGCCCACACCAACAGAACAATATCTTATTAATATTTTTGACCACCATTTTGGTTTCTTCTATTAAGATCCTAACATCCTGCAGGATTTTATGCACCGTTTCCGTCGATGAGAAATATATACGCGAGTGACATATTCATTTCATAGAGTTAATGCCGATTCGCGAAACCACCGAACTCATTTCCGCCCCAGAGAAGAATAGATGGATAAATGGAGAATGAAGGTGAATGTCTACATGAGAAAATACATTGTTTCGATCTTACGTAAGAAGCTGTCCACCTGCTTCTCTTAACGGCGCGATCATGCAATTTTCGTAATGAAAAGGGCTAGCCCGGTTCCCACTTGGACAGCAGACTCACCTGTCACCTACATACTCGATTGAAACGAATCGAACTACACAAAAGGATCGAGATTAGGTGTAAGGGCGATAAACTACAAGGTTATTACGCCCTCCTTTCTGCTCAGTCAAACCGATCAAAAATTGCTTAACCGCACTCTTACAATTTGGACCTGGACAATTTAATGAAACAAGCGTAAAACGCATTGTACATTTATTAAGCTGAAGACACAATGAAGAGAGCGAATAAATTCTATTTCCCAATAATTCAATAAAAGATTTAATGTCAAATTATATAAGGTTTAGTGTTTTATATGTCTTGTTTATTTTCTTCTTAAGTTACAATTTTTTAATTTATTTTTTTTCAATACGTTCACAATAACATCACAGTAACAGATGACATAAGTAGTTAAAATATATATCAGCAGCATATTAATTATAAATTAATATTTACCGTTTCTTCTTCCGGGTTGGACCGTGTCAAGTTGTTAATAGTTGCCGAGCTTTCGCACATCATGTGATGGCTTCTTCAGGGATGAGTAGAGAATGAGAGCTGTTGACACGGTCCAACCCGGAAGAAGAAACGGTAAATACATCTGACGACCGTCGAAGCCTACGTGAACATATAAATTAATAGTTTAAATCAATGTAAAAATAGTGAATATAACTTAGACAGCCCATAGTGAGATACGTCTTAAAGCAGCTGGCAGTAATTGCAATTCTAAAAATTATTTACACATATAAATAAAAACATTAGCATACAAATTTATTTTAGTGGAGAAATTAGTCATGGTTTCAGACAGAATCAGAAAATAAAATACTCTAAAATTATTCCGGTTTATTTTATTGTTGCCGACATTTCGACTTAACTTGTAAGTCATCACCAGGGCGATAGTGATTCCCGAGGGAGGTTTATGGTCATGTTTAAGAGTGCAGAAATAAACTCACTCTCGGAGAAGAGTCATATCTCATTCTTATCACTGAGTTTGGCAATCAGTTGTTGTGCAGTTCTTTTCGATGCATTTAGTTCTTTTTGAGAGACGTCCACTCTGATAGGACAATGGCCCGTTACAAGTCTCAATGCGGCATTTTATTTTAGGAACGGAGTCACGTGCACTGTGGAAGTTTGAAATAGCTACCCAGAATGTCGTAATCTTTCTCGTTTCTTTATTTTATACCAAAGCATAAATAGTTCAGGATACTTTTTTTAATCTTTATTATTTATCACTGTTATATGATACTTTTTTTGGTTTTTCATGTAATATAATTTTCCATAATGTATCCTAATAAACCTAAAACAGTTTGCTAATTTTTAGTGCAGGGGAACAGAATAAAAAATATAACTGTCCAAGCCAGGACTCACCGGCCCGGATAGCAGGAGATCCAAGTTCGAGTCCTGGCTGAGACGGTTAGGTTTTTCATTCTGTTCCCTTGCACAAAAAATTAGTAAAATTTACGTGGGATTAAATACCACAAACAAATAATATTTATAAAACAGTTTGGTTTCTTTAAAAAGTAGAGAGCCTATAACAGGATAAATACTAAAACTATTTACAAAACACTAAAAATTTACGGATATTATTTTATATTAATTTAGTTTTGACACCAGTCAAAAAAGATGCCAAATAACATATATTTATATGTCAAAAGGGGGAGTAAAATCTTACTTTTCAATTCCTAGTACAAATATACAAAGTAGAAAGGAGAAAACACACATATCACGTAGACTCGTAATATTTAATTCCATGAACTAGAAAAAGCAGCTTATTTGTTAAGTTCAATTGTGAAATTATAGCGAGTAATGTTTAATTATCTGTTTACCTTGATAAGAGAACTATATGGAATAGAAAGGGCTTATACATAAAATGTCTTGAAAAATATTTTGTTATGTTGTTAACCGGCGGATATTCTTGAGGACAGAGTTAAAGGAGACTAGCGCTGGGAGCAGCATTACACGGCATGTTAGGGAGAAAGGATGACACCCTTGGCACAGAGATGGAGCCAGCTCAGGCCATTGTGAAGCTCGAAGGCTCCTTCATTGTCGATGTAGGAGCCTTGTCGTCCATGCTAAAGGGCAACTCTCTGTGGCTGTCAAAGAGAATGAAGACGTACTGGCATGGTGGGAAGCGGAAGATGGAAGATGATGCTGGAAAATTCGACTGAAAGGTGTCGGTCTTTATCGCTAGCTTTCGGAAAATCGTCATGTCCGACCTGAAATAAGCTTATCACACTTACCATTGTAAGGTTAGCCCATAATATGAATATGGTGTTAAGTCTATTCATTGAAAATTACAAATTAGCACTCAGAAGTCAGAGACAAAGCTGGGGCTATTGATCCATTCAATGCTCTATTTGGACTGTTGGAAGTTAGCTCTTTACAAAAGCAGAGATAATTATTATTAAATTTTTACCATTTAAATTAAATTAATATTACAGATATTATTAGGAATAATGCTTTGTACAAACAACTCAAAATTACTTTGAAATAGAATTGAACACAAAAGAAAGGTTCTCATAGGGTTTAAAAACAAGTGACATTCAAGTCAGGCTAATGTAGGATAACTTTGATCAGGAACATACAATAAATTAACTCAAATAATTAAAAAGATGTTTCATAGTTACGAAAAATAACCATAAATTCTTCTTCCGGGCTCTACTTTATCGCAAGCTTTCGCAAATAATATTATGGCTTCTTCAGAGCTGAATTGAAAATGGGTCTCTAATTATTTCTGGAAACTGCTGGAGCCTAAGAAAAAAAAATTCAAACGCTGCGTTCTCTTCTTTTGAATTGAAAAGAAAATTTCTGAGGAGTTCTAAATGTCAGGATTTTATATAGTTTTGCTGGTTGAACTTGATCTGAATTCAAAATGAAGTACACTTGTCTAGCACTGTACCTTTCCCTATCTTGTTATTGATGGTTGTGATGGCAGTGGTTAGTCTCTATCTCCCTACAACCAATCATAAGTGTGGTCTATTACTTTTTGGACATGTCTTAGTTCGGAGCAATACTAAATTTTGATGAAGTTAGGAATAAGAAAAATTATGCCTTATTGAAAAATCGTTGTTAAGGAAATAACCAATTCTTTCCGTTTCGTCGTCTGATTATCTTTTGAAAATTAGACTCGAAAATACCACTATCATTTGTATCTATTTTCATCAAAGTAAATGAAAATAATACTAATTACTTGATAATAGGAAGGTCAAATCTATAAAACATAACATTTTCTTATCATTTATATTTTCAATGAACGGAATAAAAAAAAAAAATAGTGAAATATCTGAATGAATGAAGATAGTACTTCGACGTAAATTTATGATGGCTAGTTGTAAAATTGTTGAAAAAACCGCTCAGTAGGATTTCTTTTACCTAGAAATTAACCTAATAGAATAAATTCTATAACTATTATATTGTAATTATTTATTATATTATCTATTAGATGATCGCGTAATCTCCAATAGGCCATAATGTTATATAAGACATATTTTTTGTGAAACCAAGTTAAACTATTTTATTTTTGAATAGATTAACTTAGCTCAAATAGTGAAAATACTAACAACTTCCAAAATTGTAAATTAAATCCGCGCCTATTGTTAAGATGAATTGAACCTTATAGACTCTATACCAAGACTCAATACAAAAGTTATGAGCCAGATATGAGATAAATCATAACTTTGATCCTTCATTCATAATATTAAGGGCTATTTATGATTAAGCAATGTTCCTATATGGATTAAAACATTTTTAAATGAAAAAACAATATAAAATAAAACATAAATGATTATGCTATAAACTAATAGAAAATTAATCTGTACAGAAATAATAATTAGGTTAAGTATAATTATATTATATATAATTTAAATAAAGTTAGCTAATAAGATACATCAGGGTGCTACTGGCACCTTTAATTTTGAAATAATTGCCATAGTGCCCTCTCTCCACACATGCACACAAATACTATCTATATGTATTGTGTGTGCGTGTATTTATTTTTCGTATGAGAGTGTCTGTGACGGTGAACGCTCCACCCTTCAACGCCAGAAACTTTACGTTGCTGTAAAACAAAAGGCAAAGTCTGTTATGGAGAATAATTAGATCGGGCTGATTGATTAGCTACAGTGTAAAGTGCGCGTAAAAAACAATTCAATATAGCAGCTTAATATAGAGTTTAAATTAATTAAACTAAATACAAATTTAGATCGTTTTTTTGTTAGGGTTCGGTCAAGGTATATAAAAAAAAATACAAATTTTAATATATTTGTATTTTTCTTGGATCCACCTTGACCGAACACCAAAAAAAAAAAAAAAAAAAAAAAAAAACACCTAATAATAATATCTACGATAAAATGAAATAAAAACTCTAATTTAAATATAAACCGCAACTTTTTATTTTACGGCCTTTAAACGACAATTAGTTGTTTTTCATTATAGAAATTGGCACTAAATATAATTCCGTTATTAAAAACATTGGACCAATTGGAGTGTGAGATTACCTTAAACAGTAATTGTGACTTAAAAACATTACCCAGCTGGCCTAACATTTACTTTACCTTAACTGAGACCAACAAACGTACCATTTATAAGACGTTACTGAGACCTATCTGGACGTATGGAGTCGAACTGTGGGGAACTGCTAAACCGTCCAACATCCAAAGAATACAGTCTTTTCAATCCAAAATGCTAAGAATCATAGTTGATGCACCCTATTATGTCACAAACTCCTTACTCCACAATGACCTCAAAATCTCTTTAGTTAAGGACATCATTACAACCCGTTTTAATAAATTCACTCTGACCTTTCCATACATCCCAATCCTTTAGCCCAAACTCTATCCAGTATTACCCATCCTGATAATCCACCACGTCGCCTGAATAGGAAATGGCCCCGTGACCTTCTCATTGCCAACACTTCATAAAAAAAAAAAAAAAAAATATGAAGAGAAAAAAAACAACCAGTGTATTGTAAATAGAGATTTAGGACTTCAGTCATTGGGCAGATTCTACATCAAGTGAAGTACGCGCTAAGAATTATAATAAATTCCAATACAAACGCTCTCTGCCTTAACCTAGAGGTTCAACAACATCAAAGATAAAACATCTCATCACCACCAATGTATATTGTTTGAATCCAAGAAACTTTTGCTTTTATAAGATTTCTTTAAGAATACTGCTGGAAACAATTATTTTAAATTACAAACAAGACCGAGCATATTTTAGAACTACTTCCACAGTCCACATTCACTCTTTCTGAGGTCTCAAAAGATGAAGAAGCTATTCAGAAGAAAACCCCAGGCAACGATCTTGTCATTTCACATATTATAGTACATAAACATGAGAAAATTACATTCGTCAACAAACACCTTCAGCTCTCACCACTGACAGTAGCTCTATAACAAACACATAATTTACATTTAATACCTCTATGTCAAATTTCATTTAAAAAGAAAATTGTGGCTTCTTTTACGTAAGTACAAATTTAACAATTTAGGTAAAAGTCCTATTTGTAAAATATTTTCGATCAACTTCCAAAATATATAATATTTCATGAATGAAATTATTTTTAGAAACTTGTTAAGATAATCATGTAAATATGAATACGGTATTGCTACAAATAAAAATAAATCTCTAAAGTATGGGTTCGAAAGCCCGAATGAGAGTACGTAGTCGTTAAATGTTTTAATTAGAATAATGGATTAATTTGTAAGACGTGAATTATTAGAACTGATGAAATAGAACTGAAAGCCGAATGAAGATGAATATATTCATGGTGATGAAGTGGTGCTGTGGTGAAGGCATTGTTGAGAAAGTTTCTCGAGGGAGTCCTATGGGGAGAGGGCAATAATCAGGTTATTACTCAGAGTGTTGATATGAATTTTACCGGCCAGTGGGCGACACAAAGGGATTCATTTTCCCTTCCCTCTTTCCTCTGTACCTAACTCAATCATAGTTCAGGACTTGGGTTGCTGCTGTACGTGTTGATTACCTGAACCGTAGGGACTTCTGTACTCTTACTCCTGTGGATATGACCTAAAGGTTTATTGGTTTTGTAAAACACAACAGATGGCAGTACTTCCCTGAGGTGGCCTAACTTCAGGCGGCGAAAGTTCTTCGAACAAACCTCCCACCTAAATTACGCGTTCCAGATGAAAAATGAAAATGAAAGAAATTAGGAAAAAATTTTACTTCTGAAATTTAAACCTTGTGCACATAGATATCAAGGGAGAAGCTGTTATACAAATGGAGATTTTTACCGTGGAGTTTATTAATAGAGAATTTGTTGGGGTTCGTTCATTCGTCCCTTGATTTTGGCAACCTTCACCTAACCCCAACAAATTCTCTACTAAGAAGCTCTTGTACGCTTTTGTGGAATGAGTGATTTACTTAAACAGTATGAAATGAAGTAGACTGAAATCAAGTAGTTTAAAATGTGTGTAGTGAATAAATTAAAATTAAATTATATTAGCTAGTCTAAATTGATTAAACAGGAATAATAAAAGAAAATGATTAAATAAATTTAAAAAAATGTTTTCTATGAATATAAGAAAAATATGTACACTTTTAGTAATATCTTTGGGCATGGCCAACCAAACATCTAATAATCATCTGCATTATGAGGAACAAATAAAACAAAAATATATTATTATAGTTAGATATATCTTATTAAGTGAGAATACTCTGAACAATGAATTTAAGGATCACCCTCTCAATGACATCGAAGGTTACAAACCAAAATTTTAACATTTTTGGAGTGTCATTATCAGATGAACTTCTTACAAAATTGTGGATATATTTGTAACTTTACTGTCTGGGCTACTAAAAGCCGAGGAATTATAGAGCCTAGATGAATCTGCAAAATGTTGAAGTAATTGTTTGGTAATGGATTAGTTAAGTAAGTAAGCAAGACTGATGACAAAGCTATTACGGATTTTAGAAAATCAATTTCATATTCAGTCATTACTTTGAATTACTCTTCCTAAGAAGTCCTAATTATAATAGATATTTACATGCATTACGGCCATCCATTGTTGTTGCTATGAAATGTGGAATTTCGAGTTCATATAAGTGGTGTAAGATGTACATAATATTTCATATTTTGGATTACTAAAATGTATTTCATAATATCATTAACCGGATACAAAAAATTTAGTCCTATAGCTGATATCCTCAAACTGTCCTAGGAATATTAGACAAAATTGTGATAGGACAAAATCCTCTGTGTAGAAATATTAAGAAATGTCATAACTTAGACAAAAAGGGTATAAAGTATCCTTTGTCTTCTACTTTACATTGCTTTTTTTCAGTTACTGGGATACGCTTAAATCGTGAAATATGGTTCCAAATAGATTTAGTTGCTACGGAGAAAGTATTTATAAATTTTTAAATTAAATAGATAATGGTTGGTTAGGTTGTGGATTAGTCAGAAACTGAGGATGATTGTTGACAGTGTCATATCGGATTATATAAAATTACATTAAACTACATATTCTGTTAATTCTATTTTAAACAAATCTCCAAAAATCCAAATTATTACGTTACATTATGATTTTTTCTTCTAAATTTTCATTTTTACAATAACTACTAAAAGTTTGAACCCTATGCAATTCCAGGTCTATTAGATAAATAATTAGTCTACAACATTGTTTTCTGACTTTTTTCATCATTACTCCATAAACCCCAAATTAACATAAATTTTAAAATTCGTTTCTTTGCATTTTATTCAACAATTGATATTCACATAAAAATCAATTTCATATTCAGTCATTATTTTGAATTACTCTTCCTAAGATGTCCTAATTATAATAGATATTAGATACGGCCATCCTTTGTTGTAGCAATGAAATCCGGAGTTTTACAAGAATATGATAATAAAAAGTGTTTCATTAGTTTATTTATAGGTTTTATGTACTATTTCATATTTTTGATAATTTGAATATATTTCATTAAATTTTGAATCAGTAAAAAAAAAATTAATTTTACCAATATCTTCGATTTTTTCTAATAAAATTCAATGGAAGTTTGATCGGGCGAAGTGCATTTGACCCAAATTAATTTCATAGTGACATGAATTTTTTTTTTTTATGCATAACTGCATAAGTGACATATGGCGCTTTTACTTAAGGTACCTGAAGAATAGATGCATGCAACCTCTACATTTGTAAGTGGGTAGGATTAGCTGCAATCAGGGCAACTGAGTGACTTGCATAGAAACGCCCCTACTATTAGTGCAACATAACTATTTGCCGAAATCTGAGGATGTGTAGTTTTTGCAGAGTGTTTTGCTGCAACGCTGCGGACTCCAGCTTTCTTTATATCTGTATTTTGATGGCTCTTGCCTCAAGCACTCTCTACTAAAATGAGATAAAAAGAAGCTTTTGCAATTTTTTTTTTTTTTTTTTTTTGCGCCCAAGGAATTCGCTTACAAAAACCTGTTTTGAGGAAGCCTAGCTCAAGACAAATACTTTCGAATTCAAGACCCTTGGTCTTCATTACGAGTCCCCCCCCCCCCCAAAAAAATAGCTCTCATCCAGCGTTTCTATAGCCCCTTTTCTAAATTCGGTGGGACCTATAATTCTCCCTTACTATGTGGGTTAATCTTTCTTCGAGATCTGTCTCTATGTAATAACGATGAATCGAGAGGGTAGTTCTATCGAGCGGGGCAAAAAAAGAATGGAGAAAGGATTTCGGTGAAAATAAGGGAGATTTTCAAGTGATTAGATAAGTACATTTGAAGCAAATCTTTCCATATATGTGTCAAAAATACAATGTACTTTCGCATCCGGAAACAATTAAATTAGATAAAAAGGATAATGAAATAAATAATACGCTGAGTAGAGTTTCCAAATAAGTAAAAAATAAAAATTTGTTGGTAGGAACTTAGCATTTACATAAATTATCTACATGGTAATAAGTTCACAAGCCTTTTTTTTTTTTATTCGTTTATTAAATTATGTTAACAATAATTTGAACACAATAAACTAAAAAAAAATTACGATGGTAAGAGGAGAAGTGGCCAATGATACAACTTCGTCTGAGTCGACGGGGAGGGTTGTAGGGGTTGGAGTTGGAAGACAAGGTCTGTGCTAGTGGATTAGGATGTTATGGCAGTATTCTGTGGAAAAGGGTGAAGCGGGAAGAAATGAGGTCTTGAACGAATGGCATATAAAAATCGCGGTGAAAGTAGGAATTTACGTAATAGGTAGAATTAGCGATTATTTTGAGGGTTTTGGATTATTTGGCTATTAAAGGCACCTAGATTGCTACACAGTATGTTCAGATTGATCGTAGTAATGCCTTGTAGGGCGTCAGTTTGTTGTCTATTGTAAGATTGGAATTTCTAATCATGAGTCTTTAACAAGGCATCCCACGAGAAGTAATTGAATGAAAATAAAGGCTGACATATTTAATTATCTATCTCAAGTCATAAATAGTTATTTTGAGATGTACTCAAATTAATTTTAATTTGTAACAAAAAATCGTAAGGTTAAATGAATTTAAAAAAAAAAAAACAGTCAGGTTATGTAAACTAATCGAACGAAAAATTTTAATAATCATAAAATGAAATAAATAAGATCTACTGAGAACCATAGAAATAAGATCGTTTATGCGAGTTGCAAAATTGAATTAGTTTAAATTTAATGGAACATTATGAATTCTATTTACGAGGCACATTAATTGGAATTATATGAATCATAATTTATTAATATGAATGTAAGTAAACAAAGCATTCAATAGTTATAATAACATGGTTATATATGCGCTAGAAAATATAAATTTATATTTGTTCGTGGCGATGAAATTACTAGATTTACAAATAAGTTGTGAAAAGTCTTGTAACACTAAATACTTGTAAATTTGAAATAAACAAGTGAGTAATAAATGTAGCAACAATTGAAAAAAATTTGAGAAGGGAAATTGAAATTTACATACATGGAAAGCCAAATAACTTAGTTGAAATAGTTGTAAGTTTAGAGATAATTAAACATGCATCACAGTGATTTTAAAAATTATTTTTTAGAAATATAAGAGTTTATATGAATACATATATACAATTAAATCTTATTCGAATGTTATAGGAAGAAAATATGGATTATAAGAGCATTTTTTATAGTTTTTTTTTTTTTAAATCTAGCCAGGAAGAACATGTTTGCTAGATTTCTCATCAGCTGTACCTATTAAGGGATACTCCAGCATAAGACTCGACGGCCAACCAAACACAGCTTTTATTTATTTATTTTTTTTTATGGATGTTATAATTGATTCTTTTTTTAAATAAAAAGCAAAATATTTCATATTCAGTTTATTATTATATTTTATGTGGTATACCGAGAAAATATCCAAATCTGTCATTTTCATGAAACTGAAAAAAAAAAAAAAAAAAAAAAGCCCCAGAAATTATTCAATTGAACATGGCATAGGGAATTGGACATTAAAGGGGTGAATTGGCCAGCTTCCAGTAGCGATTCCGCAACAATGGAAGAGCAGTCATTCTGATTAATGTCACCGGTGTCTGATATCTAATTCATGTCGGAATGCCTCGTGAGAGATATGTCATCCAGTAATCACTCATTCGCTTATGCATTACACTACTGGCATTCAAGAATAGCAAGCATACCTATGATCAAGGTAAGCATCATTTTATAAATTTAATAAATCATAACTTTTTTAATGCACTTTAAAAAGCTAATTTACATAAATTTCCAAAAGTCCTTCGCTTTCTACTAATGTAATTGATTTCTCTTAAAAATATAATTTCTTTAATTTAAAGTATATATAATTATTTAATGGAAAATTGTTTTTTCCTATTTCTATTTATTAAAAAAAAAATTTAGTTGATAAACACAAAAATATTTGTAAAACTTATTCAATTTATAGAAAATTTAAAAAAAAAGAAGTAATATTCATATATTTTTGAATCTATGATAATACAATTTAGCACTCTATTTGTTGAAATTTACTAGGAAGAGCCACTGGAACAAATGGCCACTAATAAATCTTTTGGTGTAGGTCATATATGCAAAGTGTGCCCAATATCTAAAGGCCCCTCTTAGCAATCTTAAAACATTTCAACAGAAACTTTATGTATAATAAAGATTTTGAGCAACACGTAGCCAACGTTCTCAGATCTGGAATATTTTATACCCATTATAGTTTCTGTTAAAGTGTTTTAAAACAGCTCTGAGGGGCCTTCAGATATTGTGCCTTCTGTTGCACGCTCTTGAGTAGAGAGAATACGTCGCTAAAGTGTGGTTGCAAGGTCCGGGATGATACATGCATACAAAAGAAAATAAATAAAAATCACTAAGCAGAGAAAAAGAGCCTATTGACTATTCTCCCAAAATGTTTAGGTATTTATACCAGGCTTTAGCCCAGTAGGTAACAATATTGAGATTTATAAGGACTGGAGTCTGACGAAAATGAATAAATGCCCAATCCTTTAGTATCCTAAGGATACGGGTAAAATAGAAGTTTACTTTACAGAGTAAATAGGTTCATGGACATTAGGGATATTAGAATCGTAATGATGGATGGACTTGAAAGAAACATATGAGGCATTTGCAATTATTTTTAAGATTTTGGACTGGAAAGATTGGATTCGTTGAATATTGGCTCTATAGAACCCGAGAGTATGAATTATTTTACATACTGAATGTATGTCTAGATCGGTCGTAGTAAAGTCTTGTAGAGAGTCAGTCAGTTTTCTATTTCAAGCTGCTAACGTCTGTATACATGTCTGTATTTTCATAGATAGCGTCTGTTGAGTTTTTTTTTTTAATTTTATGTGTCCCTCCAAGTAAGTTGTGAATAAAGTTGGAACCCATAGTAAAATGAAATCTAAGGATAGAAACTTGAGAATGACATTAAACGTAATAATGTCTTGAAATTATTTTCGTGGTTGGTAATTAACTTTTACATATTTAGATAATTTAGTATATAGTACAGACCATGTCATCCAACTCCAACTACTACAACCCTCCCCGTCGACTCATACGAAGATGGCTCCCTGACCTCCTGGAGACATAGCCTGTAAATAATTTGAGAGTGGTTTCATTGGTCACCTTCACTCCTCATGTTATTGACATTGAATGTAATTTTTTTTAAATCATTGTGGTGATTAAATTACAAAATGTTTTTATTTAACAGAATGTAATAAATAAACAAAAGTTTA
>KZ808799.1:107571-121602 GCA_000696205.2 Oncopeltus fasciatus
AAAAAGAAAAAAAAAAAAAAAAAAAAAAAAAACTTTTGCAGAACACAGATGAGAGAAAATGAATTTTTTTACCCTATTTAGAATACAGATTTTATATTTTTTTATTTAGACACTATTAAAAATTTGATTGCAATAATCTAGGCAATCTCAATAAAAATCATAATGAAATATTGAGTACAAAATAAATCGAATTAAAATAATTAATTATTATAGCATTATAATTCAAATTATAGCTTAGAAATAAGGGAAGTAATACTATTCAAAAATATTCAAAATTATAGCTGTTGAACATAAGTGAAAAAAAAAATAAATTAGATCTCCATCATCCATTGATTGAGATCCACCAAAAAGTCAAAGGACCAAAGTTGATAAATTAAGAACTTCCTGTCCGTTTTTCAATAGCACTCACTATTCTTTCTGCCCTGAAAAATATTAACAGCATATCAGGATTTACTAACCCTGATAATAAATTATAAATATTAATAAGTCATAATTTTTAATCAAAGAAGCTTTAATATTAAAATACTTTCACTATCTACTAATCTTCTATGATCAATAGAAATATTAAATTTGTTGTTCATTGATTGAATGATTTATTTTAGACACCATGATCATAGTAAAAGAGATTTTTTTTCGTCGAATAATGCGTTTGAGGAAGTGTGTGTGTTTTAGTTGAGAGCGTGGGAGACAGCTAGCTGTGGCCCTCGTTCGAGAGAGAGAATTTTCTCTTATCTTTCTTCTAAGCTGATATACACATATAAATTGAGAATCATTCTGGTTTATTAATATAAGAGAACTAGTCTAAAATGAATCTCTTACCCCCTGAAAAAAAAAACATGGTCCCGTTCGCCAAACAGACCCACTTCTCCACAGCGACTTTCCCCACTCTCAGGCCCAGTAAACCCACGTGTTTATACGGCTCTGACTCCCCCGACCAGTTTTTTTTTTCCCCCACGTATTCACTAAACATATATTTGATTAGTGCTAGATATGTCCAGTTTCTTGTTGCACTTCGTTCCTTCATATATTTTTTTTTTCATATAAAAAAAATCATATGAGTTTTTAGTCATTTACATACCTGCAATTGATTTCACAAGGAATAAGATTTATTTCAATACTATTGAATAGTTGTCAGTTTATTTCCAAGGAATGATTGACATATGAGTTTTATTGACATTTTCTCTGATTGGTGTTTGATAGCTGCCAAAGCCATACAGACCCCACTTTTCATTTTTCCTTAATGCAATTTTATTTATAACCATTACATACAAAACTATATTTATTATTGGACATAAACAGACCAATAGGACTCAGATTACATATATTGTCAAGCCTAAGTTGAAAATGTTTTTAACTGTACCGGGCGTAATATCTAGTTTAGAACAATAAAACACAACAAAAGTTTGTTGATTAATAAAAGACAAATTTAAAGAGTTACAAAGCCAAATTGAACAAATAAAAGCAAGGGTTGATTGAACCGTATATTTATATTTTTTATATAAAAATTCTTTTAGTAATTAAATAACTGAGATATTGAAATTTCTTAATATTGGTTCCTTGTACCCGTCGTCACTTAACGTAAAACTATTTAACAATGTATTAATTTCAATGGATATTTAAATTAAACTTTTCCAGTTAACAATTTGCAAATAACGACACAATCAACCCTTTACAATGCTACTGCGAAAAATAACAATGAACGTAAATTAACGGGCAATATAACGGTCCGTTCCATTAGCTTCGTTTGGAAATACTGGACGTTGAAATATACTTTTAAAAGTTAAGAAATAATTATCATGATACTCGGGAAGAATAAAATATTTTATATATCTTATATTCGACCTAAAAAAACAAAAAAAAAATACCTCTGCTATATTCACAATGATTCTTAAAAATCTCGGAGACGCATATGAGCTCATTTGACCAAGCGGAAAAAACTACTATTTCATATGATCAAAGGATGATATAATTCAAATCATAAATGTCAACAGGCATTTTATATGTTACTTTCTCATAAAGAATATAACATAAAACTTATTAATGAGCCTTTTCGAAATTTTCAAATTCAAATACAAATATCCTTCGTTTCAATTTGTTAATCATTATGTTTCTAAATATTAAATGGATATTGAATGTTAGTGGCAAAATGCCAAATTACAATCGTAGATAGTATGTAAGCCCGATATCCTACTTGCTCACTAAGGAATGTTCAAGAGGATGAAACTTGAATGCACTTTATAGCCCCAAGAGTGGTTCAATAATAGGAAAGGATATTCGAGAGGAATGAAGTCTTATGTAAATTGATGAGAAAAAGAAAGGAGAAAATGACTCTGGAAAGGACCATATTGAACTAGCTTCAAACGGAGGTGTTTAATCCTGTGATTATGTGACATCAACGAGAAGTCCGAAATGAATGAGATACTATATTCAACGGCGGGGTCCGATAGGCGATGTATTATTTAAGCTGTTCACCGTAAAAGACCAGACAATGTCATAAATATAATATTGTAAATAAAAAATTCATTTAATAATACCTATTAATGTACATTATTATAATATGCTAACANCCATGTACATATTAGAAAGTTCATGAACTCAATTTAGTAATATTTAAATCATTTAGGTTTATTTTTATAATAAATGAACTGCTTAGTTAAAGTACAGAAACATTTCGAAAGTTATAATTATAAAAACTATGTGTGAGTATCGGTAAAAAAAATAAAAATTATAAATAATTAATAGCACCGGCCTAACTGAAGAGAATTCTTTTGGTTGTAACAATCTTTTAACAATAAAAGGCTACCCAGTGACACGGCTGTTTACGATAACGTTCTCTGCCTGAAGATACCCCTCCCTCCATAAGTGGTTGAATTGAAGAAAAAATAGAAGACTTAGTAAATAAATATTATGAATATTCTATTGTAATTATAATTGAATTGTTCTGATGATAGATAAGATGAATAATTGGGTACTTGTAATGTATAATGTGTTCTATATATTAACTAAAGGCTAATAACTCACATATAAACAATCCTTTTAACTTTTTTATAAAGAAATTTTTAATAATTGTATAAAAAAAATATTTTCATCATTCATTTGTAGAGTTTGCTACTGTACAATAGTGATTTTTTTTCATTAATTATATGAAAGTAAAGAATAATAATTGTCATTAACGTTTGAATTTATAAAATTCATACAAAAAACATATTTTAATTGGCAATTGTTAAGCTGTTCATAACACTATTTTATAAATAACTCAAACTATTTTATAATTATATAAATCGAGGAACATTACTAAGGGCTTGAAGGCATCCCGAGAATATTAGTTTGTCTGATTAAAGGGTCCGTGAAATTATCAGTGCTCAGCAGTACTAAGGTTTTCAGAAGAATTGTTATTGCACACAAATATATTTGTGTAAGAATATATGTGAGCTGAATTTTATACAAGCATGAGTGACCCACACAGAGATTTATTAATAAATCTATTATCGAATTAATTCTGAATTTAGTACTTTTTCATTTTTTTGGCTCAGAAGAAATTTGAATTATTTGATATTTTACCAATGCAGTTCGACATTTTAATTTTTTTATTTGCCACAGTAATGCACTATTCTAGGATTCATGAAATCTTACAATGATCTTTCAAAATATATTGTTCCAATTATATTATGTGCACCACCGAAGTGAGTACTGATATTTAAATAATTTTTTTTTTCGAAATATCTAACTAGGATGATTTTTTGTGTCAGTCATCAGGTTAAAAACAAGAATAATAATTTTCAGAACACATTTCACAAACTAGTTTCGCTACCATAAACGCCTCCTAAGCTCAAACTACATACGCATATACATATACATATGCTTTAGTAACGGAAGGTTCATATCTGTATTTAGTGTGTTTCAGCTTCAGCTTCTGAAGAAACTTGTAGAGTAATAGGAGTATCCTGAAAATTATTGATCAGGTTTTTGAGCCTTTTGCTATTCTCTTAAGTATAATATGAAAAATGACCATATTTTGATATTATGGCATTGCCAATCATGGATAAAATAAACTTTTAAGTTTTCACGAATGTGAATGTATACTTCTTTTCTTTTTTTTTGGTCATACTGGTTCGATGTATTCAATATTATGATGAAAACAAGATGTGCTTTCCTAATAATTACTTTATTTTTCGAGAGGCACTTCTTCAGAAGCTACGTAATATTAATAATAATGAGATGTTCATATTATTAAATATTATCTATATTGTAATTGTAAATCATTAAAATATTTAATACAGAAATTTCAGCTCAATATATTTTCATGGAAAACTTTTTAATTGAAAATTTTTCTCCCAATGTGATAAAATTAAAACAATTTGTGTACCTGAAAACTTACCTTATTAATATGATGAATAGAAAAAGAACTTCAGAATTTCTGATAAACTGAAGAATTTACCATAACAAATTTCATAGATATTAGTTCTTATTGATAGCATATGTTATATATAAGGAGTACTTACTCAGATAAGTGAGAATGTGAAGAGGAGGATCTTGACTTACCTAAAAAATATACATTGGAATTAATAATAATGTAAAAATCATGTTCTAAATATAGAATATACATTATAAATTTAAATTAGTCGTTTCCAGACTCCATAAATGGCCAATGCCAGTTTATGGATAAACTGGCATTGGCCATCTTGTGTTTTGAGATTAATTTTAACAATAAAACTTGTATCAGTTGTCATTTGAAGTTTCTTTCAGAACTTTTTGAAGTTCTCCAGTAAGAAATACTACTGGTCTGCAACAAATCCAATACAGGCCAAAGAGCGCTCAAAACCAAAGCATTGAACTTGAAACGTGTAGTTGGTCAAAATGAAAGTATTCGCCTATTAGGTATAGTATTAACTATATTATTAATTTTTAGTAAGGTGCTAAATTTTATACATACAATCTTTACTATCAATTTAAAATAAAAACATACTCCAAACAGTTATTAATAGTTTTCCGGCCCTTTTTTTTTTTTTTTTTTTTTTTTCTTCTTCTGTTTTCATTCTATCACCCACTCCTCCCACTCTCTTCTCAGAAGTAATATCGTAAGCGGCTTTGTTTTCCTCGGCCTTCCTTTCATTAAAAAACTGAAGCTAGACATAGATTAGCCTCAAGGAAAACAATTGAATATTGAAACGCAAGCATAAGAAAAATCATAGCCAAAAATATGTTGAAATAAATAAAGTAAGTATACTCAGTTAATTTGCAAAAGTTCCAATCAGCTGATTGCCACATTACTTTAATGTTTAAAATTGAGAATATCTGAGAAGCGATTAACACCAATGAAGGCAGGGAAAGATGTTAATCAATCACAATTAATTACACCCTAGATATTTACAGCCAAGGTTTCAAACCATACTTCTTTCTTTTTCAAAGCTATCCTACAATGAAGTAAAAACAAAACATGAGAAAATATTACTTATAGATCATTGAAAAATGAAGCTATTTAAGAGAAGAGGTTAGTCGGGAATTGAATAATTAAAAACTGATTTGTAAATAGAAAAGTTTTTTTTTTATTTTTCGGAAAAGCTTTGGCCTAAATTTCAGGCCTTCATCAGGGCTGTGTATCAAAATAAAACATACAAAAATAATATAGTAACATGTCTATATGTTCTAATACAACAAACGAATAAATAAATGAAATGAAAAAATCGTGTGCAATCAGCTATTAAAAATGTATGAAAACTGAATATTACAAAGTGAAAACATATGTAAGAAAAAAAATACATAATATTACAAAAATAACATACCAAATGGGGTGATGGGGGGGGGAGGGACTCCTGCTCCACAGTACCTGAATCATGACTGATCTGTTTTTCTTAAAACACGAAGAAGAGAAAAGGAAGGGGGCCTGGATAAGAGTTAGTATATTTCAAAGGGTTAGCCAGCTTACCTTTAAGGGATTAGGTGGCCAAGGTTCTTGGAAATATCAATTATGGGGTAAATAACGGGTCCAGTGTGGAATACTGAAAAGCTATGAAATGNATAATATTGAAATATATATATTTTAGTATTTCAATAATGTCTCAGTAAGAGCTATTGCTAGAAACTATTAGGTTCTGATGTAACAGATACATATGTAAACACTATGTAATACAATATACATATATGTCTCTTTGTATATGAAAATTTGAACAGCGCTTATTTTTAGCATATGAAAAAAAAAAATATTGGTACAGAGTTGAAAAAAAAAAAAAAGTTGGTTATCAGGAACAGCAAGAACTAAGATTTACCGAATTTCATTTAAGGTAGGGGTAAATAAGTTAAGAAGACCAATTTGACCAGAGAAGCTGTGGAGAACCACTGTTAAATATTTTTGGTAATAGGAGTTTTTCATAAATCCTAATCGACCTAGCTGAATTTTCTTTAGTGAAATGTGCTATATTTGTAAATGTCGTTAAGAATGTGGATAGAGAAGTAAGTATACAAAGATAGATTCTCAGGCCTCTCTGCGAGCACAAAGCCGAGAGTATTCCAAGGCTTCGCGTACATCTATCATGGCTTTGTGCTCGCAGAAGATTTGCCAACAAAACCCCACAGATCCTCACAGAGTGGCGAGTCAGTGAAGGGGGCTTCCCCGACATTCTGGAGCGATTCAGACGCTTCAGTAGAGTGACCTCCGCTATTGCCACATTTCTTTAGATTCTTTGCATTTTTTTTTTTTTAACCCCCTTTCCTCCCCTTTGCAACTCCGATACTTGCTCAATGCCAACAATTCACATATGCTAGAAATTCGTCTCGAATCGCAAGGCTTTGTCTGCTAAGTTTGTTCCTTGGAGAGCTATGATTAACAATCACTCATAACGATGGTCGCAGTATCAATAGAATAATTACATTGTAGGCGACTAAAAAAAAGTGATTAATAATCGATTAATTATAAATAATTGAAATTGATTTGATAAACTAACCTCATTTAGATTTATAGGGGGAATAAACAGTTTCATTATTTCAATATATAATTAAATGTAATACATTTTAATGCTTAGTGTCTTAGCTGCGAATAAGGATGAATTATTTATTTTGAAAATTTAAATTAACGTTGTGAGCTAGATATATATTTTATTTTTCTTGCACAATGCGTGCTTTAGCCATATATATATATCTGTGTAATTACTTATATATGACAAGTAATTTAATTACCAGTAGGGAAAGAGAGACCCAAGTGAATAAGAGCCCGCTGAATGACTTGGAACATCTCATTTTTCATTTAATTATCATTATAAACGTTAACAATAGAAACAATTTTTTTTATTCTTTTATCTTTAATTATCTTTTACATATAATTTGTGTACGTTCATAAGTGTGTACACGGGGCAAAGTACGTTTGTAACATTTGTATTCCAACTTTCTTAAAACGTCTTAATTTTTCACCAGAAAGATCCCAAATTACACATACAACTTAAAATAATACGTTGTGGAATTATTTAATTTTTAGCTATGAAATTTAACAATACAATATTTTTTATAAATATTTCATGCGGGTTTCACCATGTACAAAAAATACTTTCTGCCAAACTTCCACACATCATGTGAATGGGGAATGAGTGCTAGTTCCACTAAGCCCTGAAGCAGCCATCACATGATGTGCGAAATCTCGGCAAAAAGTAACTTCTCTACATGGTCAAGCCCGGATGAAGTATTTATGAATATTCCAAGTGACCATGGAAGCCTTCGGGAACATATATAATATGATATAAACAGACACAAGTTGGGCACATTGTCAGAAAATATATTTCGAACAATAATTAAGACAGAGAAATGATTCCGAATTGGATTATTATTATTGTTTACTATTATTATTATTGTTATAAAATCACATTTTTTAAAAATAGTTCTTATTAAAAGGTAAAATATTTCTTGACGTACTAGGGAAGGAAGGAAATTTTGCAAAAAAGAGATAATCATATCTTATCAGAATTAGGATTAGGATCAGGTTATAGGGCGATCAACATAATGGTTATTACGCCCTGACTGTGAGGATTCATCTAGGGTTAAATCTGTTATCCATTATTTTAAATGTTTTCCGTTTTTTAGTGCTTATTTACATTACGTTATATAGTACTTGGTGTACGTAATGATATCTTATCATATCTCTACATGTAAAACCTCTGAAGTACGATTATTCTGAGGAAATCCACAGTAATATTGAAACGCCTTGCATATTTGTAGAAGACTACCACTCCTACTCATACTAAATAGAATATTTTCTGAATAAAAAAAAATTTACGAATGATCAGTAAAAGGTAAAATGTAACAATAAACAGTAAAAAAATATAGCAATAAGTAAATGATAATTTTGTAGATTTTAATCGTTGGAAAAATTATATTTTTATTTGTACTTGAAATTTGAGAAGACAAAACCTTCATATTTCAAAAATAAAACAGAAAATTCACAGTCATGGAAATGTGAACTTAGGGACAGGACGTCCTCTCTCATCTTCATGATAGCCCTGAAGATGGCTTACAATGTAAGCCGAAACGTTGGCAGATAATCCTTTATTAAAAAAATACATTTTTTTAATTTGTGTTTTTTTGGATCTACCTCTACCGAACCCCAACTAAAATCATCTTAGTTACCAAAGTCGGTTTCCGCATTTCGGCTACCGGGGACTCGTGGCCCCCCCGTAATTGCTATTACATGGGGGACCTTTTCCTCTCGCTGACCCGAAAAGAGATTGCTCTCTGAAGTTTCTCCGCGGCCGGTCCCCAGGAGAAGCGAACGGAGGAGCCGGCGGACTAGTTCCATTCGTGGGTGGGGAGATCGGAGGAAAGTGTTCGCCTTGCCAGTCCCCGGCCGCCAACCGACATGGAGGGAACGTCTCTCGCTAAGGTGAGTACCTCGTTCTTATCAGTGAAGGCAGAGTGACGTCTCGGAGAACCGCTTCGTCTCATATATAAAACTCCGATAGGATATAAGGAGACAAGTGTATGCTTAGGAGAATCTTCAATTTACCATGTAGACATAGCATCAACAGTGCTGTACCGGTATCCCAAGTGCATCATCAGCAGAAGCCAACAAGCCGAGCAGAAGACTGAAATTTAAGAAGTTCGCTGCGATGTTTATATAACATGTGGTGATAGTGAAGTTTCATTAATGCTTTTGTGATAATGACTTGAGGAAGCATATGAATTATTTTTAGCGTTATTTAGGCGTTCAATTTAGTAACGGCAAAAGATTCCCTGTCGCAGAAAATCTAGAGGGTCGTATCTTCACTGTGATTTATAAATCACTGAATTAAATTAGTTTTCGAATGAATGACACAGACTTCCCTCCAGTGAGATCACTATTTAGCTTCGGGCGAGAAGTGAACAGCGAAAGTATCGTTATTGGATTCATCCATTAACAAATCAAAGATTATTTAAAGAACAACTTTACATGTAATTTAACGATTTAAATGAGCATTCTGAAACATTTTTTTAATACTACTGCATGTAAAAGAGTAGCTTTGATACATTTTTGCGAATATTTAGTCGACCAATCAGATATAGTGACACAAAGTGGAAGAAATGCATGTCTCTATGATTGATTGTGGTGTGGCGACTATCGCGTCGCGGTAATAATGAGACAGGTTGCGTTTTCTTAATCGCTGTGACTATTTAGTCGCAAGTGGATTGACGTGTTTTTGAAATAATGTATTCAATCTTTGCGACTAAAAACCGCAAGTGGAGGCTAGGCCTTAATGCTTAATGAACTTTATACCGTCGCATTAATGTAAATTCAAACAAAAAATCTTGATGTGTATTAAAATAAATTGAAAGCAATTTTATTTCAAATTACTACGAACTGGTTATACCTTATAAATTTTATTCATCGTAAAACATTTGTTATTCAATAAATTTGTTCATATAGAGTGTTGATGCGAAAAAGTGAAAGCTCCTTTCCGTCAAATTTAATTTTTTTTTCTTACCATATAGATTATGAATATTTTTTAAACCATTTCAATTTAACAGTACTGTTAATTATGAGTCAGGGGTCTGAATATTTTCAGAGAAAGACATATCATTTTATAGTGTTACATAGAGTAGTATATAGTATATAATTAACAATTGGGATTCCGTGTCCCCACTCGAGCCCACGAACCCTTGCACACACACACATATAAATTTAAATAAATCTCATTTAATTAAAAAGCTCTGTACTAAACAACATTTATTTGAAGAGTCGGGTAAAAGAGTTTTATTAATAGTACATAATGAGCTTTTTTTTTTGGGTTAATATTAAAATATATTCCTAAATTAAAATTTGAAATTCTTGTTTCATTCGTATAATTTAAAATTATTTTCATTTCGCTAATTATACAAATGTAGAGTAAATCTAAAAATTAAATAATATTTTATCGTAAAAAAATATTTATATTCATGCAACAATATTGGTGAATCAATAGCTTATGGTTCTATTCGTTCTATTAGAACATCTTAAAAGATAATCTAAATTGATTGTTAAAGACAGAGTAATCAATATCTATAATTAATCCTATAACTAAACTACATTTTCCATCAGATAACAGAAGTTTACTGCCTACAATGTTTGTTAAATCCATATATTTTCGGTCAATCAGATGGTAAGTGTCTTGATTTGTGGTTGCAGAACCAAGCTTTTACAACCACAAACCTTTAGTTCTGTTCACTAACATATAGTTTTAGTTACGTGAAAAAGTAATTGTTATAGTTATGATTGTTTAAAATATCTGAAAAATTACGACGAAATTCAAATTCATAATGTTTCTATGAAAACAAAACTGTGTCCTTTATTTCTTTCGATATCTTATTGGATTGGGGTCAATAGTTAGGGAATTCAGGAAGAATTTCCTTGTTGAGACTGTTCTCTCGACCGAAGTTTTTCCCCATTTGTACCTACAAAAAGAAATGTTAAAACTAAAAACTCCCACACGTGTGAGCGTGTGAGTGTGTATGTGTGAACATGCCAACGTTCTATCGATCATAGTTTTCAGTTTTTCTTAATGCAAAATTTTTTTTTTCTATATCTACTGCGTTATGTGAGAGTAAAAATTTATATCGATGCAGCGGATATAAAATTTAGTTTAGACTAATCAAACCTAAATAGAATTATTAAAAATGAGAGTTGAAAAGATCCATTAATTAACATTTTACGGTCCGGAAAAGTATTTATTTATCTATGCTGCAATAAGTTATTTCTTTTAATGAAATGACATTATGTCTTAAACATTAAAAGGCTGTGACTGTAATTGATCGATGTTCGTTAAGTTCAATATTTTTTAGTGCAATTTAACATGTAAAAC
This sequence comes from Oncopeltus fasciatus, assembly GCA_000696205.2. Lineage (NCBI taxonomy): Eukaryota > Metazoa > Arthropoda > Insecta > Hemiptera > Lygaeidae > Oncopeltus > Oncopeltus fasciatus. Next base: position 118,866 of record KZ808799.1, read on the forward strand.
AATAGACTGAGATCGCTATCGAAAAAAATTGGGAGATGGAATGGGAGAAGAGCGAAATCGAACGAATAGAAGTGGTGATTATCTGAAATGTCAAATGCAAATTTACAGTATTTTCGTAGAGTAATATTTGCTTAAGAATAATTAAACTTGTCAGATTCATTTAATAGTTATTGAAAGCAGAAATGCAAACATTCATGAACTTCGATTCTGTGGACCTCGTTTGCTTTATGCAGTTCCTGCTTTATGAACTTAGGACTTCTCACCGCGGGGCTAGTTGAAGTTACACTAAGTTTTATAAGAGAAAAACTGAAATAGTTAGAGCAATTTTGAATTTGCTTCAAGAAAAAAACTCGAAGGCATGCGTTAAAATAAGAAAAATCAGGTTTCCAGTTTTAAATGAAACGTATGAAAAACTTTGATTTCTATGAAATATTCAAAGAGAATAATACTTCATCATTAATGTTTCGAAAATGAAGGGGATATTAAAACAACTTAAAATTAAAACTGAAAGCTTTTTTACAACTTTTTAATGAAAGGGAATAGAATAGAAGCCAGGACTCGAACCTGGATCTCCTGCTTTCCGGGCCAATATGCTTCCATTGCACCACTGGGACGAGCTAGATAACTTATTAAATTCCTAACACACTAGCGAGAGCCTAACCCACGAGAAAGACGAATACATCGTCATATACTCGAAGGAGCTGACATTGTCTAGCTATTTATTGACTCTCGTTATTTACTTTTTTTAAATTTTCATTCATAAATATTAATTTAGTTGTGGTTTATTATCTCAAGTAAATTTTAAACCATTAATGAGAGAGAATAGAATAAAAAATATATTTGTCTCAGCCAGGACTCGAACCTGGATCTCCTGCTTTCCGGGCCGGTATGCTTCCATTGCACCCCCGGTACGAGCTAGATAACTTATTAAATTCCCAATACACTAGTGAGAGCCTAGTGAAAGCTTTTATGAATAGTTTCAAAAAGTTTTGATTTCCTCCCGAAAATTGCTAATTTTTTATTGAACCCGCGAAAAAAAAATTTTTTTCTTTTTTTTTTTTTCATCCAGTCGCTTGAAATTCCTAAGTGAACTGAGCCCTACTCGTTTCTTTTACGTATCCTTGGCGGTGAAAGGGTCATTAATCCATTCATACGGAATCGCCAGTTCCTTTCACGAGATGGGTTTTTTGCTATATTTCGGAGTGACATAGCAAAAAACCCATCTCGTGAAAGGAGCTTGAGTCCCGAAATGTGAATATCCTTCGCGTTTATTTTACATAAAAATTACAGGAATATCTGTTCACAAAAACAACATTGACAAAATAAATGCCCAAAAAAGATAGGTATGTGTGACTGTGATCAGTTCACAACACCAAATGTATACAAAAACACCTGAAATTGCAACAGGTCAACTTTGGAATTGCATTTCCCCTTCGTTATGCGAATACTTTACGTCGAGTTATGGTTATTTTGAGCGCTTTTTCTATAAGGATCAATGACACTTAAATAAATTATATTTAAGAATAATGACGCACAGTATGCAATGCAACTTGTATGCAATAATTGAATGTTAAAAATAAGTAATTTTGTAATATTTTTTTGNCTACTCGTTTCTTTTACGTATCCTTGACGGTGAAAGGGTCATTAATCCATTCATACGGAATCGCCAGTTCCTTTCACGAGATGGGAGCTTGAGTCCCGAAATGTGAAAATCCTTCGCGTTTATTTTACATAAAAATTACAGGAATATCTGTTCACAAAAACAACATTGACAAAATAAATGCCAAAAAAAGATAGGTATGTGTGACTGTGATCAGTTCACAACACCAAATGTATACAAAAGCACCTGAAATTGCAACAGGTCAACTTTGGAATTGCACTTCCCCTTCGTTATGTGAATACTTTACGTCGAGTTATGGTTATTTTGAGCGCTTTTTTTATAAGGAATTGAGAATTTGAGATTCTCCCTACCAACAGTGGTCGATTGGTTTAGTCATCTATGAGGCTTATGTATTAAATTGCATAACAACTTTATTCATCAGTAGCGCGTTATTGAAGCCATCGTCCAAGTGTATACCGAATGCTCAAAATGTACGGGCAAACTATGTAAATTCTCTTTGTGAAAGTAAGTTCTGTGATAGATTATTAGATTTTGAATGTATACAGATATCGTGGTATAAGAAGCACCTAATTTTCTATTGAAAAAAATTCTTCTTCTTACACACAGTTGCAAAAAATTCATGTCATTAATATGTCAGTGATGAATTAATAATAATGAAATAAGATTAATACATCAATGACACTTAAATAAATTATATTTAAGAATAATGACGCACAGAATGCAATGCAACTTGTATGCAATAATTTAATGTTAAAAATAAGTAATTTTGTAATTTTTTTTTTTTGGTTCACTTTTTTTCTCTAAGTTTTTCGTAATGTGGTCCCAATTTTCACATACAAATCTCTGATACGCGAGCGACCCAGTATTGTTTCTCCACCTTCTTATAATGCCATTTTGAAGTAAAAATCTTGGAATTCTTCATGAATTGAAATTGAGTTCTTTTACTTTTTTATTCCCTTTCTTCTGAATTTCCTTAGCTGAAATCTATCTTGTACATATATTTACTGTTTAAATCACTTATTGAGATTTATCTAATGAGATATTTTTTAAACATTTCTTAGATATTTTCTTTAACTCATTATCCACGAAATGCTAAAAATGTATGAGATTATATAT
>KZ808799.1:121831-138670 GCA_000696205.2 Oncopeltus fasciatus
TATATATTTAAGAGATTAAATGAAGGAGATTAATAAAGTTCATTATTGAGTAACATTAATTCAATAGGAGTGGGGAGATAACATGCACTGTATGTATAGTACGAAAAAAAAGAAAGGTTTTTTCGTTGTAGCAGTTAATTAAAAAAAAAATGATTTATTTTATTTAGCTTAATGCAATGAAACGTAAAATATGTCGTCCATTCAAATACTAAATATTTCCGTAGTTACATAGCAATATTTTGCAACTATGAGTTGGGGTATACCTGAATTCAAATTCGTAATTTAAGGGTTTAGAAGCTACTATCAATTTTCTTTTGGCATTTCTATTTTAATTACAAAAGGAAAGACTTGGTTTTTTGCTGAGCGAATTTGGACCAATAAAGTTTACAAGTTTTTAAATTTTAATTTATAAAATATGTATTAGTTTTTTTAGCGAAATCTCATTCGCTAAATTTTTTCCACATTTCCTACCCGCAAGAGTTTTTATAGTACTCTCTGTTCGGAGCCCAATTATACTGAGAAATTTTTAATGATTTTCTGTCATCCACTGACCGTCAAAACCCACCATATACACTGTTATAATCATTTTATCTGAATTATTTTGTTCTTTTAAAATTACTTCACATTTTTGTATTGAAATAAATCTGAACTTTATTTCACTTGTCACAAATACTTTTGTTACTGCTTACTAATAATTATTATGCTCCTATTTTGAGAAATGATTTATTTAAAAGATATATTGGAAATGGTGAAAAAAAAATCTAGGTTTTCTTTGAATTTAAAATTTTATTTAAATAAAATTCATATGCTCTTTAGGGGTAATAAAATTCAAGTTACAGAACAAAAATTAATACATTTAAATGATTAGGATTGTTATTTTTTCAGATTATCATCAAGAGTAATGGCTACTTGAAACCCATCATAATATAATGATAATAATAAACAATTGTTACTTAAACGTGAAGATATTTGACCAGTAAAATTTAAATAATATTTGCTGTGTGTTTTCGTTAAATAAATAAAATGCATTATCCAGAGTGATGGTTATCCCGAAGTTCTGTACTAGAATACAAAACTTAACAAAGCTTCAAGGCCCTAATTTTAATGTTAGCTGGACATAACAAGGTTCGAAACACTATATAGGTTATTCAAAATTAATATCTGTAAACTACAAAAATTAATTGGACGAGAGTCAAGGTTGAATGAGAAACACTATGGAAAACTGCATTTTCATCATTTCAGAGGCCCAATTTGTAGTTAAGTGGAATGAAAATTAATACATAGGTTGAAAATAATTATTCAAAATGCATTTTGCTATTTAAAAATTTAGTATTCTAGAGAACGGAGGCCAAACTCCAACTCATCCTTGATCATAACCATTTTTAAATCCACAACGATGGATAACTTCAAAATACTAATTTACATAATTGTGCAATAAATTATATATTTTAGTGGTAAGCTATTGTGGTGTATTTGATACCCAAAATTGGCTTGAAAGCACGTTTATGGCACAGAACTTGTAATTTCTGAAGCTGAATGAATTCCATTGAATATGTGAAATAATTTTCATATATGTCATATACTTTCTCTGAAATGTCCAGATGGTTAACTAAGATGACGGGAGGTGTGACCCTCACACCTAACTAGTTCAATAAATTTTATAGAAATTATAAAGTACCCAACCCCTTGGGTTTGAAATCGCGCCTTGGGGTACACAGCAATTATTCATTGGTTTAAAAGTTATCTCGCATCCCCCTTAAAAATTATATTCAAAATATATATCAGTTTGCAAAATTGCAGAATTGCTTTCATACAATAATATTGTCGAAGGTTGTGTTTCGGAAAAATTGTTTAGAATAAAATGCATAAAGAAAGTAATTTTACTACATTCATGTTTATTAACATTTAATTAAAATACGTATTTTTTTATCCTAAAATAAGAAAATATTAGGAAAATATTTTAGAATGTTACTTCTTTAGGGGTTGAGCGGATTCAATTATTATTTTAAATATAGAATTTTATTGCAAGCCTGTTTGAATTTATTGGATTTTGGTTAAAATGAGATGGGGGAAAGAAAAACTTTAATGCGAGACCAAAATTTCTAATGAAATCATATTCTTTCTTATTTGTTTTAAGAAAAATGTATGTATCATATGAGAAAAATGTAATTTTCCAACGTTCTAGGATGATTTTAGTTGGGGTTCGGTCGAGGTAGATCCAAAAAAACACAAATTAAAAAAATGTATTTTTTTAATGAAGGATTATCTGCCAACGTTTCGGCTTACATTGTAAGTTGATGTGAACGGTTTCAGACAAAAGACGTTTATGTTGGTAGGGTTCAGTTGAATGAATGGTTAAGCTATCGAATTCAATTGTGTGTGCTTCATGAAAAACATGTTTGGTGAGGGCAGTTTTTATTAGTTTATTCTTGATGTCATTTTTATGGTTATTAATTCTGCGGGAAATCGGGTTTTTTGTTTGTCCAATGTAAGAACCTTGGCAATGAGGTGTGGAACAGGGAATTTTATAGACGACATTAGTTCTGTTAGGAAGGGGATGGGGTCTTTGAGGATGGTGTAAATAGATTTTAACTTGTTATTGGTTCATTTCATTCCAACGTTCATTTTTTGTATTTTTACAAAAAGAGCTTTTTAAAAATAATTTTATGAGTGACTACGTTGGATGAGCGCTTCCCCCACTCTCCCATCACCAGTGGTCAAGGTTTTTCGCTTATTATTCTCTCCAACTGGCAATGCCAACTTTTTTCATTTATTCTTATATTTATTTTATTATATTTTAAACACTCTATGGAAGAACTACGACCTGCCCAGTGTTATACAATGCATTGTGCTCTCGAACGATTTATTTTTTATTTTCATACGCATTAAATGAAGCATGGGAAATCTGCTTAGATTACACAGCCTCGGTGTTTTCACTTGTTATTTACTTCTTGAGAAGCATCAGTTTGTTCTTGCGAGGAAGGAAATTCGCCAATCATCTCTGTAGTGCCTTCACTAAATCTAGGCCGCTTCGTCAGGATAACACTCGCAGCGGTACACTTTTTCAGGGCCTACTCTTACTGAAAAGAAAATAAGAACTTTCGGTGATTCTACACTTTCACAGATGAGATTTAGGTTCGTAGGTAGTGAATTTCTAATTGCATGCTACAATCAAGTTCGAGTATTCCGGTTTGGCTATTGTTTAATTTCGGTGATTTGTGGGGCAAGAGTAGAGGAACCCCTTCAGTTTATTTGTTCTTAAAACCTAATTATTTTATTATTGTTATTATGTTTCATAATGTTAGTTAAGTTTAGGTTTTTAATGTTACACACATACTTACGGAGTAGAAATCTGGGGTGCCGCTAAGCCTTCCAACATCCAAAGAAGTCCTAATAAATGCTCCCTACTACACATGCAATTCATCCCTTCACCACGATCTTAATGTCCCTTTTGTTCAAGATCTCATTTCTTCCCTTTACCACAATAAACTGTCATACCATCCTAATCCACTAGCACAGACCATGTCTTCCAACTCCAACCCCTACAACCCTCTCCGTCGACTCAGACGAAGATGGCCCCGTGACCTCCTGGGGACATAATCTGTAAATAATTTTAGAGTGGTGTCATTCGTCACCTTCTCTCCTCATGTAATTTTTTTTTTAAATTCATTGTAGTGATCAAATTACAAAATGTTTTAATTTAACAGAATTGTTTGTAATAAATAAATAAAAGTTTAATAATAAAAAATTGTTATACACAAAACAACCCATATTGCGTTACGTAAATCTTTTACTTTATTCATTTTATAGAAGTACGGCTAACTTATTATTGTGAATAATTTAACAAAAGACAATGAAGAATTATCTAAGGTTAAACACACCTGGAAATAAAAAACTGTAAACTTAATACATGCGATATTTTTTATTTATTAATTTAATATAAATGACCTCAGCTTTAGACAGTGAATCATGTAACAACCAGTGGAGATCCGATGTACCCTTGTATCATGAAACGTCATTGATTTTGCATATTTTAATCAGTTTTAATATCAAACATTTATGAATATTTAGAGGGTGCAATCCGTCATTCATAACATAATAAAATGCAATTCGGTATTAAAGCTACTTTATGCATGACGAGTATTCTTTTTTACTGAAAATATCCAACATCATTAACAATTGTAAGGTATTTCACTGAATCTTTAAATAAGCAAAAGGTAAATAGGTCATACAATTACAATAAAACCATTAGCTCCCACTTAACTGAGCAAGAATCTCTTCAAACGCTGAGAGCGGGTAATAATTGTCCCGATAAAAGGTTTAACCGCAGTTTAAAGTTTGCACATAATTTTAGTTGTTACATTTAAGTGATACGACTACTTTCAATACCAAACCGTTCATGACTAATAGAAGAATTCATAAAATAAAGAAGTTTCTAGTAAAATTTTTCTGGCGTAGGTTTAAATTTTTTACTTACAGTATAATAACAAACACAAATATAAAAATAATAATCATAATAATAAACTGCTGAAATGTAGAAAACAAAAAAGACGAATAAGGGTGCTTATTCTCTTTTTTTTAAGTTTTGATCTATTATATTCACGCCAGGAAAGGTAATCAAATGCGACAGCCTTATGACAAGGAAAACAGAAAGATTTTCCTATTTATGGAAGACGTCGACTTCTATCAAAGCTTTGTCTAAAGCAGTGACTGTTATCGTAGAATATGCTGTGTTTATAGGTTGTGGAAAATCTGGTTTTATTTTTTGTTGTTGTTTTTTGTTTGTTGGTGGGGGGGTTGTCAAAAATAACAAAGGGCCAAAAATCATGACGCATTTTGTCCCACAACATGTTAAGTCTTATACGGCAAATAATTTTTTTAAAGACATGTTTGCGGTAAACGCCAAATATGATTACGTTTTCCACCCCGGTCTTTTGTCCAGTCTGTGTTAGAAAATTTTAGTACTTCCAGATCTATCTCGTAAAAACATCGTTATGTGTGCATATGCGTGTATGCCGAGAGAACCTCTTTAATTTCAGTTCCTCGGATTGGTTTTTACTTTTCCTTTCAAAAACAGATAACCAAAATTTATATTTTACCTTTCTGGTGTTCTGTTTTCAACCCTAAAGTAAAATTAGGACTAGTTTGTGAACAGAAAATGTCAAGGACCTCCTCTGTTGTTTTGACAAAAATTTATACAACCAAAAACTTTTGTAAATTCTAGGTTTATATATATATAAAGAACGAAGTTTTGGATATTGTTTGATAGTCCTAATTTTCATTAACTTCGCTACCAGCGCAAATAAAACAATGAAATAAACATTTTTCAGTGTGATATGTTCAAAATATTTTTTTTAGTATAAAGGCATATATTCATCAATAAGCTTGCTTGATTTTTGGAAATATAAAAAACAATAAAAATCACCATTAAGTGTGAAACATACGATTATAAAACTCTAGGATGCATCTTTGAAATGATCCCAGCCATACTCAGTCATACTGACATGACAATCCAATAGATCTTCCGAGTGTGTCAGAGAGGCCTCACCCAAGTCAAATACTGTTTTACACGCTCTCCCATGGGGAAGATCTCCGAAACATTTAAATTTCTTTTTATTTAACGTATGCTGTTAAAGAGTCAATACACTAGCTATATTCTCCTACGTAAAAACGACAACAAAATTTTTGAGAGCCATATAACTAAATTGGCTTCAAAAGAAAATTTCAAAAGAAACTTTATAAATTGATTAATGGTAGCGTATCATTAAATAAATTCACTGACTTAGTTGATATAGCATTACAAATTATCGAAAATAACAAAAACTCAAGTAATGTATTTTAACTACACTTAATNACACACACACACACACACACACACACACACACACACACACACACACACACACACACACACACACACACACACACACACACACACACACACACACACACACACACACACACACACACACACACACACACACACACACACACACACACACACACACACACACACACACACACACACACACACACACACACACACACACACACACACACACACACACACACACACACACACACACACACACACACACACACACACACACACACACACACACACACACACACACACACACACACACACACACACACACACACACACACACACACACACACACACACACACACACACACACACACACACACACACACACACACACACACACACACACACACACACACACACACACACACACACACACACACACACACACACACACACACACACACACACACACACACACACACACACACACACACACACACACACACACACACACACACACACACACACACACACACACACACACACACACACACACACACACACACACACACACACACACACACACACACACACACACACACACACACACACACACACACACACACACACACACACACACACACACACACACACACACACACACACACACACACACACACACACACACACACACACACACACACACACACACACACACACACACACACACACACACACACACACACACACACACACACACACACACACACACACACACACACACACACACACACACACACACACACACACACACACACACACACACACACACACACACACACACACACACACACACACACACACACACACACACACACACACACACACACACACACACACACACACACACACACACACACACACACACACACACACACACACACACACACACACACACACACACACACACACACACACACACACACACACACACACACACACACACACACACACACACACACACACACACACACACACACACACACACACACACACACACACAGATGTCTAATGCAGACTGAAAATATTATGTATATTTGTCTGTTAGTTCTCCACAGCTTTAAAAATATTTAAATATATATGTTATTTACCTTATTTCCAGAATCCAATGAGTTCGGTAGTGCCTGAAAAAAGAGGGTAGACATTAAAGAAAGGTCAAATAAAAATTTTCTTTATATCATCTTTACTGTTAGTATCATAAGAAAATACAATGTTATGAATATGTGTAAAAATACGTTTCTTAACAACTATATGATAACGCATTAAAATAAATATTCTACTGTCAATTGAATACGATTAAGTAAATCCATATATATTTTTTTCCTTTCCAACAGTATAATGAAATTGGTGATTCAAGCCCTTTTCAAAAGTACTTGGATATGTATATTCCTTATTGAGATGTATATTGTTCATCATTACTCGTATATTAGGGAAGGCGAATGCTGAAAGACCATTATGAAAAATTATTGATAGCATAGTTTTTTTCAGCTTCCAAGAGAAAAATAGTTTGATTAGTTCAGCAAAATTTGAGGGAGCCACTGCTTAAGAAAGCCATTTAGAGCTGGTTTTTCCCCCTTCAAGTGTTAGCCTCTCTTTCGACCACTAAGGGTCATGGAGGGAGGGGTTATTCACAGGTTGCCATATCCTACGCATTCATGAATTAGGACAAGCTTTTATTTATAGAAAAAAGCTTGCCCAGGGCTGGATTCGAACACGAAGCCTCAGAATTGCGGGACACGAACGGATCCCATGAGCTACCCTTGCGCCCCGTTTATATTTTCAAAGTAAACTTTAAATGTGTCTATTTCCATTATTTATATAATACATGAAATTTGTTTAGATTGCGCAAGTCTAGCATGAACTTTGTTTTTATACCTAAAATTTGAATAATCGATAAATATCATATTTCGCTACAATAAAAGATAATTTTTTAACATTTAGGTTATTCCCAGTTTTTGATATTTGATCTGCATCCGTCTCCACTCTCCCTTTAGCATAAATATATGCCGTCTCCAATATTAGTGCACTTCACTTTCTGTTAGTACCTCCCTTTTTTACCAGATTGCACTATAGCCGTCAGATTAGGGTTCTGATAATAGGGTTGACCCTATTATGGGACGTGCTGTTTTCCTGGGAATGGACAAGAAGAAAGAAGGCCCGGGACGACGAGATCCGTCTGTCTACTGGTTTCTGAACATCCGAGGCAGTGGTAAACCCCTACAGAAAAACATGGGTTCTTTAAGGCTAACATCCGTGGCTGGAAGCGGCCCCATCAAAAGAGACATTTGTACTGTCAGGGGATATGATATGACCCCAAGGTTTTTATTCGGAATATAACGTGTTCTGCGTTCTGACAAGAAGGCACAACCCACACACCTTCAAATTGCCTCCCTCCCTTGTGGGGTTATGACAACCCCGCCTCTAGACGGGACACATGTGTTGTATCACTATTCCTGCTGGAGTACAATACAACACTTGAATAAATAGTTACCTGTAGATCTTCCGAGTGTGTCAGAGAGGCCTCACCCAAGTCAAATACTGTTTTACACGCTCTCCCATGGGGAAGATCTCCGAAACATTTAAATTTCTTTTTATTTAACGTATGCTGTTAAAGAGTCAATACACTAGCTATATTCTCCTACGTAAAAACGACAACAAAATTTTTGAGAGCCATATAACTAAATTGGCTTCAAAAGAAAATTTCAAAAGAAACTTTATAAATTGATTAATGGTAGCGTATCATTAAATAAATTCACTGACTTAGTTGATATAGCATTACAAATTATCGAAAATAACAAAAACTCAAGTAATGTATTTTAACTACACTTAATATGAAATATAATGGAAATAGCTCGATAGCTGACACAGAAACCTTCCTGTTTCATTCTGCAATATATATANACCCCCGCCTCTAGACGGGACACATGTGTTGTATCACTATTCCTGCTGGAGTACAATACAACACTTGAATAAATAGTTACCTGCGGTCAAAGTTTTAGTTTTTATATATATGAGGATATTACATCGGCATGGTATGAGATTTAAAGAATACGCAACGTGTAATAGCGTTTTGCCATCCAATTATTAAAGTTACAAAATAAATTAATGTAATAGTCAAGTTAAAATTACAGGGAGAAATATGAAAATTTGGTATTTCCCTTTTTCGACAAATCATGTAAATAGTTTAAGAATAGTACAGATAATTTCATATTTGGTAAACTGTTTTCTTTTTTTTAAACCAGAAATAATTAGTAAAAACAATATTTCATTAGGCAATGGAAATTTAACTTATAACTAATAGGTGTTTTATTTGTTAAAAGGTTCAGTACCTTGACCGAACAAATAAAACACCTATTANAAATAAATATTCTACTGTCAATTGAATACGATTAAGTAAATCCATATATATTTTTTTCCTTTCCAACAGTATAATAAAATTGGTGATTCAAGCCCTTTTCAAAAGCACTTGGATATGTATATTCCTTATTGAGATGTATATTGTTCATCATTACTCGTATATTAGAGAAGGCGAATGCAGACAGACCATTATGAAAAACTATTGATAGCATAGTTTTTTCAGCTTCCAAGAGAAAAATAGTTTGATTAGTTCAACAACACACTGATTAAAAAAGCCATTTAGAGCAGGTTTTTTTTCCCCTTCAGGTGTTAACCTCTCTTTCGACCACTAAGGGTCATGGAGGGAGGGGTTATTTACAGGTTGCCATATCCTACACATTCATGAATTAGGACAAGCTTTTATTTATAGAAAAAAGCTTGCCCAGGGCTGGATTCGAACACGAAGCGTCAGGATTGCGGGACATGAACGGATCCCATGAGCTACCCTTGCGCCCCGTTTATATTTTCAAAGTAAACTCTAAATGTGTCTATTTCCGTCATTTACATAACACATGAAATTTGTTTAACTTGCGCAACTCATGTATGATCTTAGTTTTTATACCTAGATTTTGAAGAATCAATAAATATCACATCTTGCTATATTCATAGGTAATTTTTTAACAATTGGGTTATTCCCAGTTTTTGTTATTTGATCTGCGTCCGTCTCCCCTCTCCCTATAGCATAAACATATGCCGTCTCCAATATTAGTGCTCTTCACATACTGTTAGTACCTCACTTTTTTACCAGATTGCACAATAGCCGTCAGATTAGGGTTCTGATAATAGGGTTGACCCTATTTCGAGACGTGGTGTTTTCCTGGGAATGGACAAGAAGAACGAAGGCCCGGGACGACGAGATCCGTCTGTCTACTGGTTTCTGCACATCCGAGGCAGTGGTAAACCCCTACAGAGAAACATGGGTTCTCTAAGGCTAACATCGGTGGCTGGAAACGGCCCCAACAAAAGAGACATTTGTACTGTCAGGGGATATGATATGACCCCAAGGTTTTTATTCGGAATATAACGTGTTCTGCGTTCTGACAAGAAGGCACAACCCACACACTTTCAAATTGCCTCCCTCCCTTGTGGGGTTATGACAACCCCACCTCTAGACGGGACACATGTGTTGTATCACTATTCCTGCTGGAATACAATATAACACTTGAATAAATAGTTACCTGCGGTCAAAGTTTTAGTTTATACATATATGAGGATATTACATCGGCATGGTATGAGATTTAAAGAATACGCAACGTGTAATAGCGTTTTGTCATCCAATTATTAAAGTTAAAAGTTACAAAATAAATTAATGTGATAGTCAAGTTAAAATTATAGGCAGAAATAAGAAAAATTGGTATTTCCCTTTTTCGATAAATCATGTTTATAGTATAAGAATAGTATAGATAATTTCATATTTGGTAAACTGTTTCCTATTTTTTAAACCAGAAATAATTAGTAAAAACAATATTTCATTAGGCAATGGAAATTTAACTTATAACTAATAGGTGTTTTATTTGTTAAAAGGTTCAGTACCTTGACCGAACAAATAAAACACCTATTAATAATGTCTCGGTCAAAAACTCTCCATTTGAACCTAAAAGTATGATTTATAAATCGTCGTTTCAATTTGGCAACAATTCATTTTCAATAATTTTACTGTGATTTAAAAATTAGATATTAGTTCCCTTAACCTTAATAGCATTATCATCAATCCTATCATCATTTGGATTATTTTTTTATTTAATAGGTGTAGCCTCCCTTTCAACTACTTAGAGTCAAGTCATAAAGGGTTAATATCTACAGGTTCCCACCCCCTTCTAAGCATCCATGGCTCAGGGCAGGCTTTGAACCCGCAGTGCCAGGATTGCGAGAACCCTAACCCTAATCCTATGAGCTACCCTGGCACTTCATGATTTGATTAAATAAACTCAACATTGTTGTGTGAAGCTAGGAAATAATTTATGGAAGGTGGAGTCAGATAAATCAAAGAATCAGATTAAATTACACATGTATTCCTGTCTCTGAATAAATACACTTAACTTTAAAATTTTTGCATCTCCTTATTTTCACAATTCGTCTTCTGCTCTCCATCAAATAGTTTCTCAAACATTAAAAAGTTTCTGACTAATCAGAATCGGAATAGGGAGAAAATTTTGGAACACCTATGAACCGTAATTATCGTTGCCGGCCATGACAGATGAGACTCTAGCATCTTCTAAAAATCCTATCCCAGTATTACCACACCTTATTGATTTAAATACGAGAAGAAGGCATTGCGTACAACTAATGAAGGCATGTTGCAATGATAATCGCCACGCTCAATGTTTTATGTTGCATGATTTACTCTGAATTTATATAGTAAGAAGTAGGGTAACATAGGTAACGTTTTTGGGTAAAGGAATTTTGGTTAAGGTCATTGCCCACTTTTCCGTCAGCATTGTAGTTTGAAGTTACGAACAATGTTTGATCTTACAACGTGGGACAGTACTTCAGCTGCTCAATCTGTTTCTTGTGCAAGACAAATCCCTAGTCAAATTATTAATATTTTTGACGACGCTGGACCGAGCGGTAATATCTAGTCAAACTAAATCCTTTTGATCTATGCCGAACAGTTCCATATGAGACAAATAAATAGATTTGCTGTTAAATCTATAAACACAGCAGACTCAGACCATTTTCTCATGAAGCTACTCAGTCAATGGAATTCATTTGATTCATTATTAAATTTTTTAAATTAAATTGGTTAAAACCACAATAATAACTAAGAAATCTTAAGAACACTTTTGTAATCAATACTAATTTTGCTCATTTTTGCCGCATGTAATTTTATTATAGCCATTTCATAATCAATGAGTCNTTCAGCCCTGAAGAAGCCATCACATGATGTGCGAAAGCTCGGCAAATAACAACAATTTGACTCGGTCCAACCCGGAAGATGAAATGGTAAATAAATTATCAATAGTTTTCAATAACCTAATTTTAAGTAAAAAAAAAAAAAAAAAAATAGGAGAAGAAATATGACCCGAGAATTCTGATTCTCTTGCACTAATATTTAACAGGAGCACATGGACGTACACTTATATCTGGGCCAAAATGTCAACGAGATTTCATTCTCATGATATCAGGATTTATGAAATTAAAAAAAAAAATACAGTTTTGGAATCAATGAATATTGTACTTATAACCAAATATTTTGAATGGGTTAAGTTGTATTATTAAATTATTCCCTGCTCTGTGTAATACTCATACCCACAAAATTTTACAACCTTACTACAAAATAGAGATCTAAATTTTTCTGATCCATCACTTGCTAAACTAAAATCAGTGCAAAAACACATATATTTAATTATCTCACTTATAATTCAGAAAGTAAACGACTACTTATTATGCTGAAAATAATATATACAATTTTTTATCTTAAGGAGTAAACCTAAGAAATATAAAACATATTCGCCTAAATTAATGTTAAAAATAAGTAACAATTATAAAACTGTTTGTGTGTGTGTGTANTAAACCAGAAATAATTAGTAAAAACAATATTTCATTAGGCAATGGAAATTTAACTTATAACTAATAGGTGTTTTATTTGTTAAAAGGTTCAGTACCTTGACCGAACAAATAAAACACCTATTAATAATGTCTCGGTCAAAAACTCTCCATTTGAACCTAAAAGTATGATTTATAAATCGTCGTTTCAATTTGGCAACAATTCATTTTCAATAATTTTACTGTGATTTAAAAATTAGATATTAGTTCCCTTAACCTTAATTGCATTATCATCAATCCTATCATCATTTAGAATATGTTTTTATTTAATAAGTGTAGCCTCCCTTTCAACTACTTAGAGTCAAGTCATAAAGGGTTAATATCTACAGGTTCCCACCCCCTTCTAAGCATCCATGGCTCAGGACAAGCTTTTATGTAACAAGC
The DNA here is from genome assembly GCA_000696205.2 of Oncopeltus fasciatus. Lineage (NCBI taxonomy): Eukaryota > Metazoa > Arthropoda > Insecta > Hemiptera > Lygaeidae > Oncopeltus > Oncopeltus fasciatus. The sequence continues at coordinate 135,048 of KZ808799.1, forward strand.
TTTATGTCCGGGAATCGAACCCGCAGTGCCAGGATTGCGGGAACCCTATGAAGCATTGATGATGTTTTAAAAATATTCTCATAGTACTAAAGGAAAAAACTATATTTTATTGAGGAAAAACTATTAAAATCGAATTGCAAATACGTGTAAATTTACATTAAGATTGATTAATTTAAATGAAACTAGTTTAAGCGGAGATCCAAAAAAAACTAAGTAAGATAACAAAAAATATAGTACACATATCAGAAAGTATAAATGATAAGTCAATTTTTAAAACCATACTTCTTTAAATTATTAACNTCATTTGATTCATTATTAAATTTTTTAAATTAAATTGGTTAAAACCACAATAATAACTAAGAAATCTTAAGAACACTTTTGTAATCAATACTAATTTTGCTCATTTTTGCCGCATGTAATTTTATTATAGCCATTTCATAATCAATGAGTCGGGAAGGCAGTTAGAAGGATGAACTTTTTCTTCCAAATGGAAGGAGTGATCAAATTTTAGGTTTTGTAGCTAGCCCCTTAGAACATAATATTGTTAAACGGAAGAATATTTAGAAACTAACTATCTTAGCTTGTAGGAATAATTCGAGTAATTTTGAAGAAGTCAAAATTTTTTCAGATATATTCTCTCAGTGAATAATTTGAACATTTTTAATTTGCAAAAGCTCATCAAGTGATCTTCTTAACTAATAATACGTAACAAAATTAAAAATATTCCTTTATTTAAATTTTCTCAATATTAAGAAACTGCTTAGAAACTCATTCGTAGGCACTGTAGTATAGATCCATGATAGATTCAATACTTTAAGACATCAAAAATAATTATCGTTTAACCCAATCCTCTTCTTTATAAAATAAAATTCTTTCTTTTATATGTATACATATACATATATGTTTTTTAATGTAATATGTTATTATTAATTGTTGTTGTTGTTTCAATGGTTATGTCATTGTTAGAGTGAAATTATGATTTTTATATAGTGTAAATAAATTTAAACAATTAACTAGAATAATTATAAAGGACAGTATACTTATTTCTTATAATTTGTCGAATAGACATTTCTCGTAATTGATAGGGCGTAATAATCTAAATGTTTATCGCCTAAACAAATGCATATCTATCTATCTATCTTTTCTTTATATAAAAAACAAAATTTAATATTCGTTTTTAAGGATTGAAACTTGAGTTAAGTCAATGCACTATTGGTAGCACAGCTGTTATATTTCAGCAAAAGTGTATTTCTCTTTATAAATACAGCTATAAGAAATCCAGCAGTTTTCCTCAAATCAACAAGTTTTCCATCTGAAATTTATTCGAACATGTTCCATGTCATTCCCAGCTACATATGTGCAGATTAAACTTTTATTCCAAGTAGGTCGCCGCTTAGCGGTGATATATAATTTTCACATTTCCGATAGTTCTGCAGAAGTAATTTCTTCCACATTTCCTTGACTACAATCACAACAAAATTTTTTTTTGAAACATTGGCAGTGAGTGCTATTCTGCAACACTCAGACGCACACACGAAGCTGAGTTTACACAAGAGCATGTTTACTTATACATATAATGCTACTATGAATAGCATGGGTCTGTCTAAAAGGCCATCTGAATAAATGAATAATACTAGTTCTAACAATATACATAGTACATAAATATATGTATGTTGCCAAGTACGTTTGAATGTACAATTTAGTACCTACATGATTTTAGCTCCTCCTCTGTCGTGTCTATGAAGCATTGATGATGTTTTAAAAATATTGTCATACTACTAAAGGAAAGAGCTATATTTTATCGAGGAAAAACTATTAAAATCGAATAGCAAATACGTGTAAATTTACATTAAGATTGATTAATTTATATGAAACTAGTTTTAGCGGAGATACAAAAACAACTAAGTAAGATAACAAAAAATATAGTACACATATCAGAAAGTATAAATGATAAGTCAATTTTTAAAACCATACTTCTTTAAATTATTAACTAATTTTAGACGGTTTTAAATCCCACCCAGGTCAGTTTTTTATCGATAAATAAAAGCTTCTTCTGAGCCAAGGGTGCTTAGAATAGGATGGCATCCAACGTGCAATTGGTTGAAAGAGAGGCCTAATTTATTAACCTGACAGAAGTTTTTTAATTAAACATAATAAATTAGACACCAGGCAGAGACAGATAAAACTTGAATTTAAGTTTCTATTAATGAGTTTTAGCAATAGATATAGATGGCCAGAGCACTTTAATTAGGTTTTTTTTTTTGTATACCTGTATTAAGAAGCGATTGAAATGTTTCGAGTGAAAATATAAATCATTCATTTTTTGGTCTCTGTCAAATTATATTTATCATGGATCCAGCTAGTAATATAAGTTTTCAGGCATATTTGTATAATTATCAATAGTTGTTCACGTAGGCTTCGTCGGTCGTCAGATGTATTTACCATTTCATCTTCCGGGTTGGACCGAGTCAAATTGTTGTTATTTGCCGAGCTTTCGCACATCATGTNTACAATACTTATTTTTAAAACACAGGAGTTACCCCATTCAAGAGCTGTTCGAGTAAGTGTACAGCATTAGCGGATTGTAAGTAGCCGGCTTAATTAGAGTACGCAGTGAAATGAGGGAGAGATGTGTGTGAAAGGAAAGTGCACAGGATTTCTCAGGACTTCTTGAATCCAAGAGAGCCTTCCCACTAAGTACCTGAAAGTCTAGAGTGTAAGTAAGAAGTATAGATATCCATATAGAGGTCGGACAGAGCAATGAAACGTATGAAGGATCTTCAGATAATTCTTCAAAGGGTGTCTTCAACACAGACACATACATACATTCCTGTTCGCTAATGTTTATTAATGTTAAGCACACTTACCGAAAATAAAGCGAGCTATTTAAGTTGATTAAATAAATGAGACAGATATAAAATCATTTAACTTTTTTTATTACGATAATAGGCTTTTCTGGGTATTAATTCAATTTCATAAATTAATAGCTTAATTATTGAGTTTAGCCCAACAACAAGCAAAATAGAACAATATTGTATTAAAACAGGTAGTGCAGGTCATGAATGCGAAAACTCCTCATAGGAAAGACGGCGTTTGCGGAACATTTCGTAGACTAGAAACAGTTCGCGAACGCCACCAACCTCTTGCTAAGTAGAATAATTACTATCAGCGAAAAATTACCGATGCCTTAGAAAAAATTTAAGAATTCTAACAACATTGATAGGTATAAAGGATATACACGAAGTCAAAATCCAGCGTTATCAGCAAGAAAAATTAACACAGCTGCTAGTGATAACAGAAGCCAGACAGGAACCTCCGGAAATGAACTAAAAAAAAGTAAGCAATGGGAAGGTAGGCTAATATCAGAGTCCTAGCCAAGTCTAAGCTGTCGTCGTCAGTCCCCCTAAAGAAGTGCAATTGCTCCACAAAAATTAACTTATTACACGTGAATTCAGAAATAAGTCTGCATGAACAGAAAAACATAGGTGTAGAGGAAATTTAATGAGATACCTAGCTAGTCCTTGTGGTGTAATGGCTTAACACACCAGCCCGGATAGCAGGAGATCCAGGTTCGATTCCTGGCTGTGACAGATAGATTTTTTTTATTCTATTCCCTCTCATTA